>JZLH01S0606531.1:12566-26158 GCA_001188425.1 Eucidaris tribuloides | reverse complement strand
TACTTGAAGAAATTAACCCAAGGGTTTGGAAACCTTTGGCAAAGGCCATGAATTACCGAGATGCACAGTATAGGCGCTATAGGAATCTCGGCCCGAGGTCCGTAACCAAACGAAAATTCCAAGAGTTCTTGCGCGCAAAGCGCGCCCAAAAATTGAAAGTTGTGGGTGTTTAGTACTTTTTTATGTTAATTCATTGCACAAGTTTAGTTTTGGCGATTTTTTGTTTGTTTGAAAGCTTTATGCCCAAAGGTAATATCACACAAATAACAGATTCTGAATGTCTTTATTTTTTTTTAAATTAATTAATGAAAAATCTCGGGGGGGGGGGACCCCGAGGTTTTAACGGTTTCATTGTTTTGTAGTGTCTTTCACTGCTTTTCAAATGTATCCTTGCATTACGTTTAATGAGTTTTTTTTTTTCAAGTTGTCAAAATTATTGGGGGAGATAGGGCAAATCAATATGTTTGCCCCAATATTTTTAGGGGGCAAGTGTCCCCTTGCCTCCAGGGTTAAGACCCCTGACCGTAATGAGGATTTTGAAATTGAATGGGAGGGGTCAAAATGAATCTTCCTTGTTGTGAGTGAAACGCCTTTCGGGGTGGGGACTGAGAGACAGAGGCGTCGATCCTGTGGGGGTGGGGGGGGATCGCCCCCCAATGAAAATATTGGGAGGGGGGAGCAAACATATCGATATGTCCCCCCCCAATAATTTTGACAACTTGAAAAATTCATAAATGCAATGCAAATAATGTTTTAATAAAACATTGGACACTATAAAACCATTAAACATAACATGAACATATTATTAAACATAAAACATTGTCAATTTTCGGCGCGCTTTGCGCGCAAAATGCTGTATGAAAATTTTGGATTTTTTCACTTTTACCCCCAATCCGAAACATGAATCGACGCCCCTGCTGAGAGGGGTATGTTTTTGAACGGCAAGCGGGCCCTACTTGCAAACGGGGGGGGGGGGGGAGGGGGTCTTTCGAACCTCCGAAACTTACGGGCCTGGACGTCTGATGTAAACTACACTCAAAGAACACTAAAGCGGCGGGGGGGGGGGGCGGTACTAGGGTTAGGGTTAGGATTAGGGTTAGGGTACTAGGGTATCTTTCCTGAGCAGTGCATGGGATCCCGCAAATCATTTAAAAGAGTGAAAAGTCTACTCTTGGGGTACATTTTTGAAAAGACTGGAATTAGTTATTTCTACACCTTCTGGAGTGACTTCAGGGACATCTGACCTTGTCACTCAGGTCACTCTTAAAGTGGAGTTAAATTCACATAAATTCACTTTAAGTTCACTCGAAATTCATCCCTGTTCTATTTTCCTTCTTTAAAGTGAACCGTACACTCGTTTTAAAGAGAACACCGTGGGTCATATTCTGATGTCTAATTGCAGTTTCTATACATGTTTATGCACGTTGTGCCCATAAAATTTGGTTGGTTATTGATCCCCTCCCATGAAAAAATTGCGTGCATTAAAAACTAATGTTTCCTGGTCATGTATTTTCCGTGTCAATTAACAGCGAATACGGTCTTATTACTTTTTTAATATCACTCTGGTAAAAAATAACCAGACACCGGGAAAATAAACAAAATCCATGTTATACCGGCTGACAGGTCAATGATACAATTTAACACGGAAACTGACATATAGTTCCTCCACTTTTTCTGTATATTTCGGAATCCGCATGACGTCACTCTTCGGCTGTCTTGTATACATAAGTTTTCTTTTAATATATTTTATTAATTTTTTCTTGCTTGGCAGGGGTTTAACTCAAGATCCACATGTAGCGGGAACTCCGCAGAATAAAAAGCTTGCTGACGTCACAATTCACGTCGAACTGGACCGATTATGGATTTGAAGTTACCACGCATACGTACAATGTCCTGCTGTCTTTTCCATCGACAGTAGAGGGCGAAGATAATGTGGTGAGGAACCCGGTTCTACGATCGACTACTCCCCCGGAGGACAACTCCCCCGGATGACAACTCCCCCGGGGGACAACTCCCCTGGGGGACAACTCCCCTGGAGGACAACTCCCCCGGAGGACAACTCCCCCGCAGGACAACCCACCCGAAGAATAGGTCCCTATAGGAGGGCACTCACCCGAGGACAGCTCCCCCGCCCGGCGGACTTCTCCCCCAAGGACATATTATTTTTTTTATAATTTCTTTTTTACTGGAAACATGTTACTCCTCAGAGCGAGTTGTGATCCCCGAGAGCTGTCCTCTGGGAAATCTTTTCACCGGGGAGTTGTCCTCGGGGGAAGTGGTCCTCTGGGTGAGTTGTCCTCTTGACGGGAGACGTCCGGGGAGGGGGGGGGGGTGTCACGTGTGAGTCGTTCCGCGGAGAAGTTGTCCTCCTGGTGAGTTTTCTTCATACAGAAGAAACCGTGCATTTTCGTTCTGTGATGATATGCAATCATTGTTGTTCACGAAATTACAAGCCGTTATAGCCCTAACATGGCGGTCAAAGCTTTGTGTGCCTAAAAATTGTGCCTAAGGATGTTTTTATCAGGCAAACTGAATGAAGATAAAGAACACTCTTAAAAATTCCGGGCAAGTCTGACTCGGAGAAATGATCCGTTGGGGGCACACCCGTAAAAGGGTCAGGTTTAACCACATTCCGGGTCAAGTTTGACCAAAATCCAAGTCAGGTTGACTCATATTTTGGTCAACCTTGACCCGGAATTTGGTTAAAATTGACTCTTTTCCGGATGTGCCCCCAACGGATTTCTTCTCCGAGTCAGTCTGACCCGGGATTTTTAAGAGTGAACGAGATGGAGAGGTATGTGCTGTAACTACAGTTAAACACATTAAACCGTTAATCAGGCTTCCAAGACTAGATTCATGACTTGTTGTCTATCACTTTGACATCTCGTAAAATAACGAAATAGCCAACCACCTTCATTCATTTAATATATTCCTACATCGTGTACATGGTACATGCAACTTTCTCTGGCAGCCGAACATTTTTTACTTTATGAACTGTTTTTATTGTTAAATGATTGCTTCATTGTTTTATTCATTTATCCAGTTGTTAATATGCACTTTTAAGTCAGTGTACTTCCGATTTCAAGATTTTGTTCAATATACATAATTATTTCGCTTACCATTTCTATGGTTTCTATGGTTTATCGCTATTGTTTTGTAGGTCAGTGGAGGCTCAGGGTAATGTTCCCCCGTCATACAGTAAGTCTAGAGGTTGAATTCTCTTCAAGTCTTTCGAACTATGCCATGTCATTGTTATCTTTTCAGGTTCAAATACTAAACAGTAATGGGTCTGTGGACTTCACCAGTCAGCTGAAAGAATTACCTCTTGACGCCCTCTCGAGGGAGAAACAAGACAGCATTCTGCCTCCATTCAACGCCTACTCCGCTCAGGGGAACATAACGGTACGAAAAACAAACAAACAAACAAACAAACAAACAAACAAACAAGCAAAGAAACAAACAAACGAAATAAACAAACATGACAAATAAACAAGCAAACAAACAGAGAAACAATCAAACACACAAACAAACGATCGAACGAACGAACAAATAATAAGATAACGTGTGGTGCAGTTTTATCTAGATATTTCAAGAAGAACATTAAACTAACACAGAACCGTCTGTTTCATACAAACAAACAAAGAAGAAAGGAAGAAACACAATTCGGGTACAATCTTATCTAAATCGTAAAAAAAAAACTATTGAATTTATGCAGAACCATCTGTTACAAAAGACATTTAATTGACACAGAGACCATTTGTCATGCATGAGAAGATGTGAAAGATGTGGATGACACTGTAAAAATACTGAACACATTTATAAACACTTTTCTGTAACACTTTATAAGCACTTAAACACATTTATCTGGAAATCATAAACACGTTTAATTCTAAATTCTGCGTATAATCTATATGATATCAAAAGTTCGTGTTTATTTCTGGGACACTTTGTAAACACTTGAATACGTTGAATATGAAATCATAAGCACGTTTTAGTGATTGGAAAACTAGACGTGTTTATGATTTCCAGATACACGTGTTCAAGTGTTTATAAAGTGTTACAGAAAATTGTTTATGAAAATGTTTAGTATTTTTACTATGGTAGGCGATGGAGAGATAGATATACGAAAGAGATGTCGGCTGATGCAGGAATGTTACTCATATAAAGACAAGATTGGGGATAAATTGGAAGGATAAAGTTGAAATTAGGACGTTTATATCGAGGTCCAGTTGTGCTGCTAAGGTAATAATAGAATTGATATCAAGTTAAAAACAGAAAGTTCGGTTTATTTCCATTTATTTGATTGCAGCTTGTTCTAAGTGAAATCATAATTTTGATGTCTTGAAAAGTATCTTAATGTTTTGTGCAATCATGAAGTTGTGCATGTATGAGGTGTTGTCTTGCATTTGTTTTCGTCATAGTTTTCATGCCAGTTTTCCTTATTAACCACGTTGTGTATCTATTAAGAAGTGGATTCATTTACGTGTATGTATTTTGTTCTTCGTCCAGAGTGAGCTTGTGTATGTGAATTACGCCAGAGTGGAAGACTTCCAGTTTCTCGAACGGAATATGTCCATCAACGTAACAGGGAAAATCGCCATAGCCCGCTATGGCAAGCTCTATCGTGGTGATAAGGCGAGTATCAAACATTGTACAGCGTGTCTAAACAATGTGCAAGTGAAAAAGCACCATCTTTGAAGATTAGAAACTATCGTTGTGACTAACGCTTACATCAACTTCAAGAGCACAGTCTAAGCTTTCAAATGCCGTTTGATTTGTTCAATTTGCTAAATATTGATCTCGAGATATGTTTAGTTAATAGCGAAAGGGTAATCTGGTATCAAATTATCCCCCTCCTACGAGGGAAAAAGGGTCTGATCATGGAGCTACAAACCCTCCATGGTCTGATGATGCTATCATTGACTGTAGTATGGCACAGTTGTGATTTTGCCCTGTCGTTGTTATTTAAACATATCTCGAGATATGTTTAAATAACAACGACAGGGTAAAAATCACAATTTAACAGAACAAACGGAATTTGCAAACTAAGACTGGGTCCGTGACGTTGACGTCAGCACTACGTCACAACAGGATTTTCTAATTGCTAAAGAGGAAGGCGTTTTTCATTTATTTTTAGACACTCTGTAGGTTCATAATTCCTGTCAATTTCTACTAATTCTTACTAATATCTTTTCATATATAAACCTATATATTGTATATGTGTTGTAATCAAGACGGTATGAATTGCTTCCAAAGGAAATTGAAGAAAAATACAAAAGTGGAATGGCCCCGACTTTTTTTACCATATGTATATGCACATAATGATACTTTCAAGTGAAACTTGTCTAAAAAAAAATCTTATTGCTGTAAAAATTATGAAGAAGAAAAGAAGAAGAAGAAGAAGAAAGAAGAAGAGATAGAAGAAGAAGGAGAAGAAGAAGAAGGAGAAGGAGAAGAAGGAGAAGAAGGAGAAGAAGGAGAAGGAGAAGAAGGAGAAGGTGAAGGAGGAGAAGAAGGAGAGGGTAAAGGAGGAGGAGAAGGAGGGTGAAGGAGAAGGAGAAGGAGGGTGAAGGAGAAGGAGAAGGAGGGTGAAGGAGGAGGAGAAGGAGTGTGAAGGAGGAGGAGAAGGAGGGTGAAGGAGGAGAAGGAGGGTGAAGGAGGAGAAGAGGGTGAAGGAGGAGAAGAGGATGAAGGAGGAGAAGAGGGTGAAGGAGGAGAAGAGGGTGAAGGAGGAGGAGAAGAGGGTGAAGGAGGAGAAGAAGAAGAAGGAGGAGAAGAAGGAGGAGAAGAAGAAGAGGGTGAAGGAGGAGGAGAAGAGGGTGAAGGAGGAGAAGAAGAAGAAGGAGGAGAAGAAGGAGGAGAAGAAGAACAACAACAACAACAAAATGAAGAGAAAGGAGAAGAAAAAGCATACACAAGCACATATAGTTTTTTGCAGAGACATTTTTTTGGTTATTGTGAGAGTATCATAAATTAGCTAAGTGACAAGAACATGCTGTTCTCTCGTAATAAAAAAGGACCTCTGCAAAAACTCGGTTTGTGAATGTGTATCGGTATATGTGCATGGTCCCTTCTTTCCCCCCTACAACAAATAAAAAAAATATTGTCACTAATATGACATACTCAATTCTCACATTAAAAAGTCATTATTAATCGTTTTTATCTCAATCCACCTCTCAGGCTAAATTCGCTGCCCAGTTCGGTGCCGCTGGTCTGATTCTGTATTCAGATCCCAAGGACTACTACGTAGAGGGTGGGGAGACATACCCTGACGGAATCTTCTTACCAGGGACGGGGGCACAGAGGGGGACTTGTCTGGGTGGCAACGGCGACCCTCTCACTCAAGGCTACCCATCTATTGGTATGAGCAGCTAATAAACCATCAAAAAAGCGCCACTTTCCCCTTTTCTCTCTCTTCCCCCTCCTTCCCCCCTTCCTTCATCTCTTAACGTGCCAGAGGATTTAAACCTCTATGGCCATTGTGTGTATTATTTGTGCAGATCTGCGACTCTGGAACGTTTTATACCAATATCATTCCCATTCTATTGGGATCCACCTATTTGGTAATTAATCTAATGATAATAATAATCCAAATTTTATTGTTCGGAATAGAAATCAGAAATAGAAATCCTCCGAAAATTCATTTTGCCCAATTGATCGTGGGCCCGGCAGCCACTGAGCAGCGCCAGTTCGACGTTGCTCTAACCCTTAGATCGTTGAACGCCAAACAGGGTAGCTGCAACTCCCATCTTTTAAAGTGATAGGCTAACATTGTGGAGCTTCAATTTAAAGAATTGTCAAACTTTGATATCTGAGCTACATAGTAGTGTTCAAATGGACAAATAAACACCCTAGAATACAAAAGTTTGGAAAGTTACACTGCCAATGGCAAGTTATACATGAATAAACAATAAAACTCGGGGCGAGTTTTATCAACCTGGGTGTACACACAGTAAGTTTATGGGAGGAAATGGGCAAGTGAATCTGGTCAACTTACGATTTTCACTTGTTTAAAGCACTAAATAATCATTTTGAAATACAATTTTTCAGGGCTTTATTTTTAGACCTCATCAAAGACACTGGTAGCATGGGGAATCATGCGGCTCAGATTTTTTGAACTGTGGTAAATGTTAGCCAATACCTTTAACGTCTTTTGGTCTGACGCGGCCGGGGTTTGAATGGGCTCGAACTCCCGACCTCCCGGTTGTGAGGCGGACGCTCTACCAACTGAGCCAACACTATCTACCTCTTCTACCTCTTTTTTTGTATCATCCTGTTTTCTCCCCCGTCATTGTACGCAACGTTTGTTCCCCATCGCTTTTATCAGGTTATTCATTACAGAAATTATCACGTCTCTTCGTTTTGTCTTCTTTGTATCGTACGTGTATGTATATTCTCACTCATCCAGGTAGTAGATAATGAACTTGAAACTTAAAACAAGTCAACTTGACTTACTTGTTTGTTGAAAGGCGACGTTTCACGTCCTATCCGGGACACTTCATCAGGCCGACTGATCTTCGGCGGCAATTGGGTGATGACCCGTGAAAGGGTCGAAGAATTTCGGAAAACGTCGGGGAATCTTCCGAATCTTTCAAGCCCACAAATACATTGAGACAGAAGTTAGTCCACCCTAAGGACGAGACCCCAAAGGACCAACAAAATAATGTCATTTATGCCGTCCAATGTAAGAACGACGAGTGTGAAGAGCTCTACATAGGAGAAACATAGGAGAAACAAAACAAACATTGGCCAAACGCATGTACTAACACAGAAGAGCTAGGTCTTCTGGTTGTGGAGACTCTGTGGTATACTCCCATTTGAACAGTACAGATCACACCTTTGAAAACAAGGACGTAGTCATCCTAGATCGCGAGGCACGGTGGTTTGTCGATTTACGTGAAAAGGGTGGAGCCATCTCACAACAGGGGAGGGGGCCTGCGGCACAACTTCGCCGGGGCCCATAACTCGGCAGTTCGGAAGATTCCCCGACGTTTTCCGAAATTCTTCGACCCCGTCACGGATCATCAATCAATTGCCGCCGAAGATCAGTCGGCCTGATGAAGCGTCCCGGATAGGACGTGAAACGTCGCCTTTCAACAAACAAATGAGTCCAATTGACTAGTTTTAAGTTTCAAGTTCATTCTTTGTATTGGTTTTCCCATGAATTCATTATTTTTGTTGCAACAAACCTTTTAAGCTCCTCTTTACTAATTCACAGATAAAAAGTATTATGTATACTTTGTATTCCTTACTTTGTATACATAATTCTTTTCAATGAAATCCATTACTTTGTTGTTGCAAAAATAAGGTACTTGTCACCATTACTGTACCTTTCATAATGATTTAGCTCTTACTGGCTGTGGAATTTAAAAGACACAGGATATACAAATACGTGACGACTGTCGATATAACCATCAATTCAAACTTAAAATACACACAACAAAAAAAGTAACTACCCCCTTTTTCAAACTACCATAATTTTTTTTCCGAAATAAGTTGTAGCAAAATAATTTGGCAGGAACATTTTAACATTCATTGACTAATCTCTGTGTGAAAATAAGATTAATCCGTCAAGCCATGCATGAGTGAGCATGCATTAAAGTAATAGGCTAACATTGTGGAGCTTCAAATTAAAACATGACACGTAAACACCCTAGAATACAAAAGTTTGGAAATTTATGCTGCCATTGGCAAGATATAAATGAATTAACAATTGGTACTCGGGGCGAGTAAAACATAGCCTAGATCCACACACAGTAAGTCTATGGGAGGAAATAGGCAGGTGAATCCGGTCAACTTACGATTTTCACTTTTTTAAAGCACTAAATAATCATTTTGAAATACATTTTTTTCAGGGATTTATTTTTAGACCTTATCAAAGACACTTCGAGCATGGAGGATTATGTATCTCACATTTTTTTAACTGTGGTAAATGTTAGCCAGTGGCTTTAAAGGCAAAAATGCCACTTTTCAAAAGTCACAGGAGTCATCTCTTATGCCAAAATAATGGTAAATAAAGGAATTGTTTGCTTTATTTATAATGTGTGCTCATTGAACCATGACAAGATTACAACCTCTTACCTGTGTGGACAACATCTAAAGATACATTTTGCTGAAAAAAAAACGGATTTTATTTTTTTTTCAATAAACTTGATGGATTTTACAATTTCAAAATTGAGGAAGGATGGACATTTTTAAAATATGCGAAAATTGCCAAAAGAGGTGTAAGGGGGTCAAACGATAGAAGATTAACATAAATAGCGCATAATCATTCAACAGAAACAGAATTTGTCAAAATCCTGCATCACAAATCCCTCAAAATGACCCTTGCGACTTTTGAAAAGTGACATTTTGGCATTTAATACTTGCTCGCTCATGTATGACTTGACAGATCAATCACATTTTCACACAGAAGTTAGTCAATCAGTGCAGGAACACCCTTGCCAAATTATTTTGCTAAAAACCGTTTCTTTAAAAAAATATATTTTGAAAAAGGGGGTAGTCACTTTTTGTGTTGTGTTTAGTAAAATAAATAAGTCTGATAAATAACGGGAGGTACAACCAAACGTCTTGCAGATAATGCACAGATAATTCATGATAATGGAAGTCGGGGAAAACATTATACAGGAGAATCTTGCCATTACTTTGATTATGACGGATTTTACCGACAGCTTCCGAAAGTTTACGAAGCGTCATACTGTTTGTTACCATTCTCCTATTATGGTCACTCATGTTCAGAGCAGAGTCCACAGAGACACCGAGATTTTAGGCAAGTAGAAATGGAACACAGCAAAGACTGTGGGTTGCCAAGCAGGAGTTGTGTGTACCATTAATAAATAAATAAATGTAATATTCGAAACATTTACAGGGAAAATCCACCCTGACATCAAGTTGAGTTTAATAAAAGCAGAACAATGACCGAAACCTATTAACGAAGGTTTGGCGAAAATCCATCAAAGAATAAGAGAGCTATGAATATTTAAAATTTTTAATTTATGACGTCACATGTAAATAGCTACCCCGTTTGTCGTGTAATGTAAGTTCCATAAAGCATCATTTCTTTTTTTTTTAGAAAACTGAAACTAATTTTACATGTGCCTTCAATATAAAATCAGAAACATTTCACACATGCTTGTATGAAAAAAAAAATCAATTATCATGAACCATTAAAAATGGCTATTTATGGAATTTATATTACATGAACTGTGAGAAGCTGCACGCATGTGACGTCACAGATTTAAACTTTTCAAGCTTCATAACTCTGTTATTCGTGGATTTTCGCCAATCTTTCATTATTATGTTTCTCTCATTTTTCTGCTTTTATCAAAGCCAACTTGCCTCTAACAATGTTTACCTATTTACAGAAAGTGCATATCGTATACCCGTGGAGGATTCCACCATGCTACCCACCATACCTATACACCCTATCGGATACGATGACGCCTCAGAATTGCTAAGGTGAGAATTTTGCCTACTGAGCACATGTAGTTTAATAACTAAAAGAGCTCAAAATTTTTGTTCAGTCATTTATACTATTGTTTAAATTTGTGAAATGAAAGACGCAAGAAAAATCGGAAGAAGGAAATGAATAAATAAATTATTTAATAGAAAATGAAATTATAAATAAATATGTACATAAATAAATGAATAAATAAATAGATAGATAAATAAATAAACAAATATATTCATTAATTGATATAAACAAATAAATAGATAAATTATTAACAATGAAAAGAGGATCGAGGAAAACTATCAAGGGGGATTACGAGGTTGCACAGACACACAAACACACACACAAACACAGACACAAACACACACACAACCACACACACACAAACAGACACACAACACACACACACACAACACACACACAACAGACACACAAGAGACACACAACACAGACACAACACACACAACCACACACACAGACACACAAGCACACACACACACACACAACACACACACACAACACACACACACACACATACACAACACACACACACGACACACACACACAGACACACAACACACACACACACATACACACATACACACAAAACACCCACATACAGACACGCATAAACACACGCACATGCACACCCACAGACACACACATACAACACACACCCACAGACACACACATACAGACACACATACACCCATAGACACACACATACAGACACCCACCCACAGACACACACACACATACAGACACACACTCGCAGACACACACACACACACACACACACACATACAACACACACCCTCAGACACACACATACTGACACACACCCACAAACACACGCACATAAATACACACTCCCAATACAATAGTTATGTAACTGGAATTACCTGCTTTTATTGAGAAAAAAAACCCACACAGAAATAAACTAGGGAGTAATCCCCCCCCCACCCCGTTCCACAAACGGTAGCAAAATGGAGATAGATTCGCACATATAGCCATCGAGACTAACATGTATACTGTCTTTCATTTGAATTTTCAGGCGAATGGGTGGTCCAGCTGTGATCGCCGACTGGGAAGGTGGTCTGAACATTACCTACAGATATGGACCAGGATTTGGAGGGGAACATGGAAACAAGTAAGTTAAAAAAAAAAAAATAGAAATTGAGTTTTGAACCCTAACAGTTATGATATAATAGTAAATTTAATATCTTTGTTGTATGCATCACATGCAATCAAACTAGGTGCTATTTCAAGTTAAACCTTTTATGATCTACAAAAAAGTATTACTGCTATACTACTACTACTACTACTACTACTACTATACTACTACTTCGACAACAGCAACAACAACTACTACTTCTGCTACTGCTGCTGCTGCTACTATTACTACTGCTGTCACTACTACTTTGTCTGCTACTACTACTACTACTACCACCACCACCACCACCACTACTACTACTACTACCACCACTTCTACTACTACTACTACTACTACTACTACTACTACTACTACTACTACTACTACTACTACTACTGTTGCTGCCACTTAGTACTACTATTTTACTACTAACGCAACTACCAGAACTATACTCTTTTGCCTACTTGTTCGTATTGTTTTCTTCTTCTTCCGTTCTTCTTCTTCTTCTTCTTCTTCTTCTTCTTCTTCTTCTTCTTCTTCTCCATCTTCTTCTTCGTCGTCTCCTTCGTCTTCGTCGTCTTCTTTCTTCTGCGTGTACGGTTTATTCTTGTCCCTTCTTCTTGTTGCACCTTGTTCTCCTACTTACTTCTTTATTTCCTTTGTGCAGTGGTTTACACTTTTTCATATATGTTATCTATAACATACACCTAGAGCACCCTGTACAGAGGTCTTAACTGGTAAGTACATTCTTCCATAGCTGATATTTATCTAGACTATTTTTTTTTAATCTAAAGGTATCGTGCCTTTTGCAAAAACAGTTACAATCAAAAGATATTATTATTACATAAAACCTTTAACGATTCAGAGTTTGATTACTCAAAACGCCGTACAAATAATTTATCGGCTCAGCGCACTGAGGAAAATAATGGGATTGACATTGTCTTCATTATAGATGAAAATGGCTCAGGAAACAAAAACGATTTCAAAATTTCCTTCTTGTGATTTCTTCTGCAAGTCGTTTTGAAGATCGCTGTGGCAATAGAGACGTATCCGACTGGTAGCAACCATTTTCTTTCTTTTTTGGCATACAGGCTTCCATTTCTGTCACTGTAATATTTGTTTGGATGATCCAAGCATGTCATATTTCCTCAAATTTAAGAAGTTTAATACAAACTTTTCCTGCCTGCATGGATATAAATGCTAGTGTACATTTTAACTTGTGTCTTTAAAGGCAGTGCATCTCTTTTGCATTTCTGAAAATTAACATTGTATATACAATAACATTTAGAAGAAAATGCCATCTGGGGACCTTTGGTAAAATATAGGAGCTAGAAAGTCAGTTTTAGTGGAGTTATATTGACCGTTAGACACTGATTTGATTTTTTTTCTCGCGAGAAAAAAAAACCCTCATAGAACGTACATAGAACGTACACTAATATTCGTTGTTTTTCTTTCGCATTTTTCAAATTCTACGTAATTACGGGCCCCAGATTTCACAGACATGTCCTTCATCAATAGCATAAGGGCATGAGTTTTCTTTTTCTGGTCTGCGGAGATGTTTGCAAATGAGATGCACTGCCTTTAATTCTCTTCAAGTTGTACATGTGTGAGATAACTGCGAAATCAATCGCTCATTAATTACATTGCAGTGGTGAACTGATCTTACCAGGCATGGAGCCGGATTATATCGTGGGGAGGATCGCTGAAGCTGTTCTGTCTAACCAGACCTTAGTGAGGGCGCCCTCCATTTTGCATCTGATCATGGCCGTAAAAGCGTAAGTGTTATAAAAGAAGACAAGCAAGCTAAGACCCGTTCATGTTGGCATTTTGCAGATGACACTAACCTCTTCCTAGATGTGTGATCACTCAGTCAGGTAATTTTCTTGCTTTGAATCCAGGTTCCACCATTTACTATCTTGTCCCACGGAAAGGAGCCGTACGTGTCGTTGACAGCAGGGGCTGCGCCAGGGCAAAATCTAGGGGGGGGGG
>JZLH01S0606531.1:0-10475 GCA_001188425.1 Eucidaris tribuloides | reverse complement strand
TCGGTCAATTTATAGCGATCAATTTAATTTCATTATTCCCAACTAACATCTGCCGATGATGGGAAGTTAGACGTCCAGTTCGTTAAGCTATTGGCGACACGAAATGAGCCAGATATTTGACATTCGCTCCCGCATTCGCTATTGTGCAATCGTGACATGTGTAGTGTAGCTCCTGCCACAGCTCAGGGAGCGGCACGACGAAATATATAAAAGTTTATTTTGAAAAAAAAAACTTGGGCATAATTTAATGAGTAAAATGCATAATATCAACAGGGAATTGCAAACCTTTCCGATAGTGTTACATTTATGGCACCATTGTTTAACTTTCATAATGAAAACTCAACATTTCCTGCGTTTTTTCGTGGTTTTGGTGTCATGGTGAATATTCGCTGCTTGCATAAGCCAGCATGAGCTAACCTCTGATTGGTTAAAAATGCCGACAGATCGAACAAATCGTGGAGCAAATCAGATTGCGAGAAAAGTACTATTTACGGCTTTGAAGCACTATTTACGGCTTTGAAGTACTATTTATGGATTAGTCTAAGTCATAGACTGCTCTTATATTATCCCAATCACGAGCTGTGAGTGCTCTTTAATTTACCCCAACGAGCGTAGCGAGCTGCGAGCGTAGAAAAGCTAGTCTAAGTGTCCAGACTCTAATCCTACTAGTCTGTATCTATACTGCATTAGGATAAGGATGAAAAAAGAGCACAGTCTAAAACTTAGACTATTTACGAATCCGTAAATAGTACTTTCTCACAGACTCGCACAGTAGTGTGTTTATTTTTCATCATGTGACATACTTTTAACCAATCAATGAACAAGAATATATGAATGCAGTTTATAATAGTTGATAATTATTGTTGTAATCTTATAATAAGATTACGATAGCATTATGGATAACGTCGCGATAAAAATTCAATTTATTATTATTTTCATTATTATTATTATTATTATTATTATTGTTGTTGTTGTTGTTGTACCTTTCCGATTGCTTTTCGTCACAGGTTGGAAACCTCGTCGGAGCATCATGTTCTGTAGTTGGGGAGCAGAGGAACAAGGACTGATCGGCTCCACAGAATGGGTTGAAGTAATTAAAGAAAAAACAATATTTCTGCATGCTGAATTTATGACTACACCTGCACTATAGGCATGGTAGTAGTAGCCTAGTAGTTTTAGTGTTAGTATCAGTATTAGTAGGCCTATAAGCATTAGTTGTAGTATTAGTATAAGTATTAGTATTAGTATTAGTATTAGTATTAGTATTAGTATTAGTAGTGGTAGTAGTAGTATAGTAGTTGTAGAAGTAGTAATGGTAGTATTATAAGTAGTAGTGGTAATAGTAGGAATAGTACTGGGAATAGTAGTAGTAGTATAGTAGTTGTAGAAGTAGTAATAGTAGTATTATAAGTAGTAGTAATAGTAATGGTAATAGTAGTGGTAGTATAGTAGTTGTAGAAGTAGTAATGGTAGTATTATAAGTAGTAGTGGTAGTATAAGTAATCGTAATGGTTATAGTGTAGTAGTCGTAGTAGTAGTAGTAGTAGTCGTCGTCGTCGTCGTAGTAGTAGTTGTATAGTAGTTGTAGAAGTAGTAATAAAAGTATTATAAGCAGTAGTGGTAGTAGCAGCAGAAGCGGAAGAAGTAATATCAGACAGTTGTGAGAGTGATAGATCTGTACATAGTGAAAATCATAACCTGTTGACAATAGACAGTATGCGAATGCATTTTTAACCTACTATGAACTTCATGTATTCTTCTTTTACTTCGACAGGAATTTTCGAAGAAGCTTGGAATTCGTGCTGTGGCATATCTCAATCTCGACATTTCTGTGAGAGGTAAGGTTTGATCACCGTCAATTTGCCGGCGCACATGTGATTTAAATTGATTCAGTTGCTGCAACTGCATGTGAAAATCCTGGAATACAAGCAATTTGATAAGATGATAGATGAAATTGGCACCACCAATGAAACATAACTCTCTTGCGATGTCAATGAAGTATTTCTCAAGTCAAGTGAAGTGACAGTAATATGAAATCATGATGGTTAAATCGCTAAAAGAACCTCACTGGAAAGAACACACAGTCGTCACAGTGCGATCACTCTGTGGTCACAGGGCGATCACTCTGTGGTCACGCTGTAAACACTCGCTGAACACACGTTGAACACAGACAACTCTTTGTTCTATCCGTCAGGGAACGGTCAAGTCTTTCTCTACAATCCAATGACTTCCACAGTGCCATGCGTCCGAGTACTAAGATCCTAAAACGGCTCGGGATTTTAATCCAGACCGGCACATTGAAAGTAAAAACTCATGTGAAGTAACACATGGATTGATTAATTATACACAATATATACAGTGGTGACCGAAAGTATCGTCACGTTCCAAACTCGTTCACAGAAACGCGTTCCTTGAAACCCATGTTTACACGCGACAAAACGGAAATCCAGCCTAGCAAATGAGTGCCTTGCGTTTATTGAAACGAAATTCGTTTCTGGGATCTCGTTTGCACGCGTTCGGAACGTGACGATACTTTCGGTCGCCACTGTATTGAGGTAGTGATTAATTTTCGTATTCGTGACCTGATTTATTCAATTATTTAAGTAAGATTATTTGTAAGGTCTGATTAATAGTTTACTAGAATTATCGATCCACTGGTCCATGGACTAGGCTGGTCGGCCATTGGAAAACAATTTCAGTGTTTCTTCTTGATAATCCGCCATTGATTAGCATTATAGCTTTATGCAACGCGAGAGATTAGAAAAAATGCTGAATTAATGTCAGCGAATACTTGATTGATCCCGATTCCTTTGAAGAATGCCGTAGGTTATGGGCTTTATACAGATTCTAAAGCACAATCTATGCGATGAAAATAAACAGTGTAAACTTAATAAACTGAGATACATGAAAATATAACGTAATGTTAATTTCAATTGTGTGTTGGAAACGGTAATACATGTCCATAACAGATAACGTGTTTCCCTCACCATGTGGTGTCTTATTTCTGGCGCAGGTACTTATGTTCCAAGCCTTTACGCGACCCCGAACCTAAATGGATTGATTTATGAAACAACCAAAAAGGTGAGTTTGTTGTCATACCCCAACTACTTCACCAAGTCTTTTCATCAACAGCTGGAATTGAAAAATGAATTGTTTAAGTACAGTTCAACCCCTGATAGGAAGAAACCTTGATTGGAAATGTCGACTCATATGCATATTTATGAATTTTGCATTGTTACTGCAAAGACTACAGGAGAAAATCCTGTTCATTGAATGATTAAGTTGTTTTCTTTGTATTAATGCAAAATTAGTGCACAATTTTTGTACTTTTAAATAGCCAGGGTGCTATTCCATTTATAAGGTCCGAACAATACGTATGACAGATTTAAGTGAATGACTCCACAGTCCTATAGACCCCAAACAAATAAATCGAGATTTATGGCTAAACTATAACGTCACATAATCTTAACGTGAACGTGACGTGAGCGTGACCGTTTAGGACAAGTTATTTAAATAAAATAATGATATGGATCTGCAAACTCTGTTAGCGGGTAAGCCTTGCTAACTTTTACTGATACAACTTTTTCCCATCTATTGTGGTTTGAAGATTTACTGAAATATTTTCCTCACGATCGTCTACCGAGAGCCAGAATTGCGTTAACTCAAAACCTATTGAGAACCAGAAAGACGCTATCAGTGTAAAAAGTCCATGGCGCTATCACCCTTTTAGTTGTCATTGTGTATTAAATTAACGTCCTTCTGGTTCTCAAACAACAATGTACCATTATCCAATTCCTGCTAAGATTTCAGCCCATATACAGAAAGGTGCTGTGGTCAAACTTGTGACCCTTAAAAACCTTAAAAAACCCTTTAAAAGTGCTGTAGCTTTCGAGTAACCCCTCCCCACCGTATAACGAAACACAACCAGTTTTATTCGAAGGATAATTCTATGGGATTCACGAAAATGATGGTTGTGGTCAAAAATTTTGGTGGCAGGGTGCTTTTCTTGACCTCCCCCCCCCCCCCGGCATTTTTGGGACAAAAATCATGATTTTTCTATTTTTTTATGGCAAAACTGTATAATTTGATGTGAAAGTGCCATTTTTGTGATGAATCTACATTGTCTGAAAATGTCTGGATGGTATTTGTTTTGCAAATATTGATCTTTACAAAAGGCAAAAATTCCGGGTATTTTTGGTCCCCCCTTTTAAAGAGAAATCACTGTTTTTCTTAAAGCCCAAGTTTAGTTTTGGGGATATTTTGGTATTTGAAAGCTTTATGCCCCAAAGTCATAACCCTGCAATAATAGATTCTGAATGTCTTTAGTTTTTTGTTATTAGTTAATGAATCTCGAGGGGACCCCGGATTTTTTCGATAATTTAACTTATAGTTCCAAAGGGTTATAAGGCTTTAAGGTTGTTTTGTGTTGATACCTCTTCTGAAAGAGCAGAGTCTGCTCTTTCAAGATGAGGTATACTCGTATAGCCTTCATTTTTGATCTTTAGTTTTTTTTAAGTTAATCATTGAAAATCTCGGGGGGGGCGGGGATCGAGTTTCGGTGTTATTTAGCATCTATGGCATCTCAATAGGGTTAAAAGGTTATAATGAAGTATCTCTATCTGAAAGCAGGTCTGCTCTTTAGATGAGGTATACACTGTAACTTTAAACGCTTTTTAACCTTTGTGCTATATATAAATATAGTCGAAATCTCGGGTCACCCCGAGATTTTTCTTATTAAACTAATTAAAAAAACCTAAGAGATTCAGAGCTATTATTGCAGGGTTATGACTTTGGGGCATAAAAGCTTATTCAAATACAAAATTCCCCAACTACTTCGGGCTTTATTTTAGCCAAAAGATGGAACATTGTCCCCCTAAACACCTTTTGTTAATTGTTTAACTTAATACCATCCGAAGTTATTCGACAAGGTAGAACTTGATTCATCATAAAAGGGCACTGCTCACATCAATTATACAGTTTTGGCATTAACATAGAAAAATCATGATTTTTGTCCAATAATGCGGTTTGGTAAAAACACCCCTGCCTACCAAAAGGTGTTGACCGCAACATCAGTTTGTAAATTCATATATTATCTTCGGATAGAACGGCGTTGTGTTGTGTTCTATGGTGGGAGGCGTTCCGACAATGAAGTCCTGGGCCGCCTACACTAACAGATGGAAAAATTGAGGTCTTCTTAATCCTTTAATAATTATTTCGTGTAATTTGTCACCAATAGGGATAGATTGTTCTGTATATATTTTGTTTGATTGACCTTTTGGTGTGTGTGTGGAGATCTAATTGGTAATTCTGTCATTCCACATTACATGGAATTATAGGCCGTATTTCTTATCATAGAATCAGGATGAGAGAAGAGGTTAAAGAAAGAATAAAAAGAGGTTAAGGAAAAAGAAGAACTGGTACGATTTAATATTAATTTTTGCAAATGTTCTGCTGTAACAAAATGTTAAATGGTGAACAATGTCAGCGCATTGAACGTAAGGACTTAAAAATATGAAACTTGTAAGCATTCACAGTTGGATTTTTTTCACTAACGTTCCGAGCCTGCATCAAAGGTCAGGCTATGTTTCATGGCTTGGAATCGGCTGAACGCTCCGACAATAGTTGCCAGGTGAGTTGGGATGAAACCTCGCCACCTTTGTCATTGTTTATTTTTTTTTTCCCCCTGATCCTGAGGCATTGCACCAGATTTGGCATGCACCATGTCTGTGTGAACTGCTATGAGTTGACTACACGTGTATCCTTATCGTCGTGATCGTGGATCTACCCATGCCACCATATTCTTTCAACTGAGTACATACTACCGAACTGTGTACGGTAGACCGTTGTAGAATTTTATGTGCGTGATCTACCAACTCCAGCCAGTACTACTTGTGATATCATTCGCTTAGCATATTCTATAAGACCCGATGGAGTCCACGTTGACTAAAGTCACGTTTTGCGGACAAGCAGTTATTTTGTGGTTGTGTGTTATTTGAAAGCTTTATGCCCAAGTCATAAGCGCATAATAATTCTGAATGTCTTTGCTTTTTTTTAATTAAAATGAAAATTTGGGGGGGGACCCAAAGTTTTTAATTATGAGCATCTAAAGGAGTTAAAAAAAGCTTAGAGCTTACACGTGTTATCCTCATGTGAAGAGCAGACGCAGCTCTTTAAGATTGATGTATAACTCATTAACTTTTAACCCTGTGGATGTACAATGTGAGAATGAGTCAAAATGTCGGGGGTCCCGAATTGTTCATAAGTTAATTATAATAAAACCCAAGAAAAAACGTTATATGAGTTATACCTATCTGAAAGACTAGTCTGCTCTTTCAGATGTGTATAACACTGTACTAAAAGCCTTTTTACCTTTAGATGCGTATATGTAATGTTTTGGGGGTCCCCGGATTTTCATAAGTATTAAAAAAAAAAATAAACGCATTTAGAGTCTGATCATGCAGCGGTTTGGCTTTGGGGCATGAAGTCTTTCACATAAAAAAGATCCCGAGAAATTAACTCTGGGCTTTAGGTGTGGCAGTGGAAGTTAGACTGAATACTGAAGAGTAGCACGAAACAGTGGAAAAGTGAGCGAAAATACTGTAAGAGTAGCCGAAAATACTGAATTATTTTTTAGTATAAGTATTTGTTTGGATCTTGCGTATTGTTCGACATGGAGACGGTTTCTAGAGAAGCTCACGACATCTTAATCCAGATGACAATTTCCTACATTTATGGATGATAGAATGTGTGCATTAGACGGCGTATGCACGAGGTTGTGACACTTAACCTCTTTAAGTTAAAGGTTTTCTATTTTCTGATGGCTTTTGTGGAAGCATGGTTGTCTCTGATGTGTAATGTACTGGGCTTCTGTACGTGCCTGTCGTCCAGGAGAGTATGCGCGCAATGAGGTGGCAACCACTTTGTGCGTGCAATTGTGTTCAACCTATTTAGACATATCCGTACATTAAACGAGAGTTTAATGTATTTATATTGAAGTTTAATCATGTTTCGAGTTGCTATAGAGGTTCAGATAGATGTTTCGTTCAGGGGGGGGGCGGCGGGGGGGGGCTTTGCGATCAACAACGCCTGCGGTACTGTAGTCTTCAAAAAATCTAAGAAGTTTGTTGGCACGCGGCGCGTCTCATATCAGTCTTCATCTATCGTCGGTTCCTCACACCCTCAGCACAAGGCTGAGTTCATTCATGTGGGATAGCCTCATGCATGATCGACAGAGGTTGCTGTTGGCGGGTTGTGTAGGGTTGCCTGATATCTAGGAGTTCTCGGTTTCGAGTCAAGCGCCGCAGAATTAATTGTCTATCAGCAGACTTTAATCTGCTTTGCTGGCTCTGACAGGAGTTAAAGCGGTACGGTAGGGTGGATTGATTGGCGTTTGCGTTGGTTGATGCGCCTTCTTGGCAGGCTTCATGCTAGGAAATACTCCAGGTAGTGGAATGGCTGCATCTGTGCTGCAGCGTTAGTATGCTGAAGTGACAGGGTAATTATATCTCGAAGCGCATTGAGACTGAGGATAATCGTTGTTATGCGCGTATATAGATGGGCTATTATTATCTTGATTATGTTCTTCCATGACTTTCGTTCTGAGCGGTC
The DNA here is from genome assembly GCA_001188425.1 of Eucidaris tribuloides. Lineage (NCBI taxonomy): Eukaryota > Metazoa > Echinodermata > Echinoidea > Cidaroida > Cidaridae > Eucidaris > Eucidaris tribuloides. The sequence continues at coordinate 2,867 of JZLH01S0606531.1, read as the reverse complement.
TATCGGTGCTGCCTATTATTGTGTGGATGTCATTCAAGCCACGACGTTCTGCTTACCTCTCGATCCTTTCTGTCGTTGGATCTCATTCTGTGAATTTGAAGGAACTGAGACAACATCGTTTTTTGCAGGGGCGGGGGGGGGTCGCAGTAGATTTGCGCGGCCAATTCGCCGCCAATCAAAAGCCTGTAAAGGTCGCTCGGGGGGGGGGGTGGCCGGAAGATTTTCGCGGGTTCAAAAATGTTCACGGCCAATTCGGGCCAAAGATCAACAGTCTGAAAGTCGCGCTCAGCGGGTCAACTTTGAAGGAAAATGACATACACGTCTTTTTGCAGGGGGTGCTGCGCACCCTGCAAAATTTCTGGGGGCTGCTTCAGCAGAGCAGCTTTTCGTATAGGTTATAACTCATATAACCTTTTAACCTTTGGTGCGTTCAATGTGTGTGCAGCTAAGTCGCGAAAAGTCGTAGTCGCGACTGCCTGCATCACGGAGTATGACTCCGGCTATCGGACCAGTTATGTCGCTTTTTTCAATATTATTTGTATTAAATCTGAGTCAAAGATCCGTAAACTTGAACGATATACCTAATCTTTATCTTCATTTGTGGCAGGACAATGATATCCCTGCTTCTTTCGAATCGCCAAATCACGACTGCCAAATGGTACTTGGATCAGCCTATAATCGTGCAATGCCTATCATAGCATGTGTTGCCGTATCTTTGCATCAATGGACTCCGACTGCGAGCACCCACTACACCCCACCCACAATCTTGAACCCACTAAAACGTTAACGTAGTCGACAATGTGGCAGTTGCGACGATTGAGTGGGGACTAGTCGATCTCTAAAAGGCTGAAGTCGTGCAACATACTATCAATGTAATATAGTCAACAATGTCGAGGGTCCCCGCATTTTGTTATTAATTATTAAAATTAAACCCAGAGACAAAAAAGAGTTATCTGGTTATACTCGATCTGAAGAACTGAGTCTGCTCTTATCAGATGAGGTTATGACACTGTACGCTTTGAGCCTTTTTAACCTTAGTGCTATAATGTAGAATTTTTGGGGTACCCCCGAGGATTTTTCATTAAAATTAATTTAAACTAAGACATCGAGATCTTATCTTGCGGGTTTGACTTTGGGCTAAGCTTTCCATACAAATTTTCTTTTTTTTTTTAACTTGGCTTAAAGGGTTTTTTTTGTGGCGCTGGAAAAGCAGGCGAATTATGATAGAGTAGCACGAAAACAGTGGAAGTAGACTTTCGAATACTTGAGAGTTTGGATCTTGCCGATTTTACCGACAATGGACGGCAGACTTCCTTAGAGCTCAGACATCTTAAATTTTCTTTACTTTTGTATATATTTCTGTAATTAACGGGATGGCCTTTTGTAGCACTATAACTGCATTTTAAGTTAAAACGTTTATGTATTTTTGGGCTTTTTGTGGAAGCCTATGGTTGTCTCCTTGATTTGAAGATGTATGGGCTATTGTAGTGCCTGTTTCGTCCCCAGTAGGAGATATGACGCAAATGAGGCTGGCACACAAGCTTTCGTGCATGGTCAACTACTTTCGTCACATATCGCCATTAACGAGATTTAAGTGTAATTTATATTGAAGTTGTACTTGATTCTCGGAAGTGTTAGCTAATCGGGTATCACGAATGATCGTTTGCGTTACGGGGCGGGGGGGGCTTTTGCGTAAACAACGTGCGGTACTGTATAAGATCTTTCAATCTGAAGTTTTTCCGGCTTCAATCACTTTTTTGATGTCATCTGTGGTGTGTGGTTGTTTATCTTCACACCTCTCAGGCTGAGTCATATGTTGGATGCACCTCTTTGATCTTCATGACTTTCAGTTCTGAGTCAGTCTAGTCAGGGTGCTGCCTTGTATTGTTTTTTTTAGCCAGCGACGTTCTGTTCTCGCTCTCGATTTCTGTTGGCTGGCTTTCTTGGTCCATTCTGATGGCACTTTTCGACTCACCTCCTATCGTTCCTTCTCTTAGGTGTATTAGGTGTGGCAGACTTTTTGCGGTCATAATTTTTGTTCGAGGCCAAATTCGCGTGCCTCAACAGCTGAAATGAGTCGCTCAGCGGTCAATTTTGAAGGAAATAGACATATTTTTATTTAAGGGTGGGGGGGGGTCGGCGGAAAATTTCGCGGCCAATTCGCGCCAATCAAAAGCTGTTAAGCGATCGGGGGGGGGGGGCGGCGCGAATTTTACGGGTCAAAAAAAGATGTTCACGAGGCATCGTCGCGACCTACAATCAAGGCTGAAAGTCGTCAGCCGGTCAATTTGAACTGGAATAAGATCCACGTCTTTTTGCAGGGGTGCGCCCCCCTGAAAATTCTGGGTTGTTCCCGACCCGCTTCCAGGCCATATCTGTACTGGGTTAATATGTTTATGAATTGTCTTTTTAATTATGTTTTTAAACGCGAATATACTATTACCTACTCACTCCACCTTTTTTCATTCGTATTTTAAGAATGTCCAGAAGGCAATTTGGATGAGCTTTTGTCATTTGAATGGTGATTGAGCGCGCTTGTCGTGTTTACACGGTTGTGTTCATTTGTTTGAATGGCACCTGTGTTGTTGAATTTGTGATACGTTTGAGTCGGCTAGCGGTGTAACCATAATGATTGCAAACATTAGACTTGATGAAGTTTGAATTGATGGTTCTAATTGAGATTAGTCCCTTGATGCTTATAGTACTGCACTAAGCTTGTCAGTTGTATGATGTGACGACTGTAATCCACTCGCAGGACACAAATATCAATTAATATACAGGAAGCAACCCCCCCCCAAATAAAAAAAAAAAAAAAATTCATGTATATGATACCGGTAATTTGCTCTTAGGGGCTCAAATCCTCTTTC
>JZLH01S0606522.1:2296-22455 GCA_001188425.1 Eucidaris tribuloides | reverse complement strand
GGGTATATATTTCTGTCAGATTAGATTTAGACATGACGCTTACAAGCAGTTGCCTAATATTTGGAGGAAAACACCGTGCACAGTTTAGAATTTGATACCTTTCAATAAGGATTCACTCAGAATGTCTCATTGCATCAGTGATACTTGTCAATACTTATCAAAATGATAAATAATTGATACCATCCATTAAAGTTTCCATTTAAAATTCAGAATGTGTTCATGTTTAATTGGCCTCTAAAAATATGGACGTATATTGCATCGATGGATCTTGTCACGTGAAATATATACGTACATCACCGTGGCATGACGGTTTTAAGGGATATATCAGCGACAAAACCGTTTGGATACATGTACAGTGTGTCCCCCCAAAAATGGTCCAATCGGGAGAAAATTATTTAGGTAATTTCTTTTCTGAAGAGGTATGTGTATTTGGTATCATATTAAAGCAGAATAAATTTTCCTTCTGATAAAGTCAATCCCATCTAATTTACATTTATAAATCAAATGTTATGATTACTTTTGTGCAGTCAGGCAAAATCGCATTTGTCACACTTTTCGTGTTGATGGTGAAAATCAACAATGATACTTTCAAACAGAATGTGTTAATTACTATGAATATCAAAACTAATTAACAACTTAAATTACGAAAATAATAATGAAGGAACCCACAGAAACATTTATTCTTGATAAAATATGTGATACTTCGTGGTTCTTTATGTTAAGAGGCCATAAACTCTAACTCCTTAGGAGTAAAGTAAGGCCGCTGCTGTGCGGCTATCCCGTTATTGAATATTCACACTGTTTTTATGTTGCACCGCACATGTACATCTCCGTTGTTAATGTAGGGTTTACCCTTTCTTGTGGAAATAATAGAACAAAAACAACCTCAAAGTGTTTGAAATATGTTTTTAATGATCACTGAACCATTTTACGATAATTCCCACACCTTTTAATAGTTTCTTTGTCAAAAGATAGTTAACAACGTGCAAGATCTACATACATAGCAAAAGTGTATAATGGAACAAAGGCGATTTTGCGTCATTGCAGAAAATTCAATATATCTCAGGACTGACGCAAGCAAATGAAATGAAATGAATTGCACTTAAAAGTATGGTGTTTTAGCTTTATGGCAATACCCAACTTAACTCAGTTGTATATGGCTTTTATATATTAAAAAAATAGTTTCCGATTGGACCATTTTTTCTGACACACACTGTATATACGCGTCGTTTGTGTTTGTTTAAAGCCAACGAATTAACAAAAAATCATTGCTCTACAACTTGCGAGAGACGATTAATAAACACCAGCACTTTATAGAGAACGTAAGTGTGCGTGTAATTCCACTTTGTCACAATAACTCATTCAATGCTGCGAAATTTACCGCAAAATATTAAACACAGTTTTATCTTATTGAAAAAACAATATTCTTGTCAAACGCATAAATACAACCAGTTTTATCACTAAGTTGAACATCAAAATGTTTGTGTTTGTTTTATTTTTTTCCGTCTTTCGAATAATTGTATTATCTTCCCCTCAGTATTTCAATGAATAAAACCATGATGTGACATCTCCTCAGTAGCGATATGCCTGTTTTGTTCACATGTATGAATACTTGAATAGAAATATGCTTGCCGTAGTATGAATAAATCAATGCAATGAAACTTTTTATCGTTATGATTTTGTATAGATGTATGCCGAATATTTTTTTGAAATACAATTAATAACGTCTGTAATATACTTTTTTTTTAATATAAGTAGTTAGTACTGTATTTTTCATATAACTAAAAACTACTGTAATATTCATTTTGTATATACATTTGTTTTGATGAATGAAGAGCCATTAGGAGGGGCTAAAATAAGAGGGGGGAAAGTAAAACACTAAGGAAACAAAATCCCGAACTTATCAAATACTGTAGGGTTTAAAGTAATAAGTGAATAAAAAAAAGGACAGAACGCAAGAGAAACTTACAAGCAATGAGATACAGCACTACCCCTCCGTAACGCAGGAGCACGTCGAGTAGGCTATAATTATTCATAAACTTTCTTTGTTTCACGCTAGTTTGATTATTATAGCGAGAGGATGTGCCCTTTCTCCCACAGAGAATAGGAAATGTTTTGTTATGATATAATTTGCTTCTGGAATGTGTCCCCAAAATATAATTAATTACCTCCCACTGGGAAACATTTTTTCCGATCGTCAAATGAGCGATTATGTCATTATCTGGCTGAGAAACATGCTATAGTTCACGTAGTTACTGCAATGTTATCGCAAAAGGAGAAAGTGCTTTTGCACTATCGATCCTAACCAATTCCAGGAGTGTGTATAGTTAAACATGTTATTGGCAAATTACCTTGAAGCCCAGGTATGCTTTTGGTAAATGGTAAACAACGAAATAATTTACCATTATGTTTTTTTCAGATAGACCTCTATGATCTATAAATGCCCTGAAAATAGCTCTCTCTGAAACTCTTACATTTTTCAGAAACTACTCAAAATATAAAATGGTCGGGGGGGGGGGTAGGGGTACCCTCAACATTTCATACCGCTACCTGCTCTCTGATAATTTAAGTTTGTCAATATAAATAATTTTCAATGCTTTGATGTTATTTTCTGATGTCTGTGTTACAATAGAATACTTTGTGATACATTGATGAAAAAAGTTTTCAGATTGAACAAAACTATACTTGGGCTTGACAGCATCACTTGATGACAAAACGGTCCATTCTTCCGATGTAAATTCTACACATAACGGCTTACCTGATTCCAAACACTAATTTTTGTAATCAAGCAGTTTATTGTCAACAGTTGGGGTGCATTCGTTAAACTTTAAACTGTGCCTAACTTGATCTCTTTACATAAACTTGAGGGTTAAATACGTGGTAAAGCATGAAAATTTGCTACAGCAAATACTCTTTACCTATAAAATTGCAAATGTTCGAGCCTACTTTAAATCAATCAAAATGTAATTTGTTTACTTACAACACAAAACACTGTACACAGGCGAAACTTTAAGTTGTAAAACTATCTAAGGGCGTGTTCACAGTAGGGCCTATAGCTAGTTTGTCCCACGTCCCGGGTTCAACCCGGGTCGACCAGAATCGAACGTCAGGTGTGAACGCAAAAATAGGCTGAAAAAAATGACCCGGGTCGACCAGGGTCGAAAATTTGACTCCTGGAAATCAGCAGGGTTCGACCCGGGTGATACCCGGCTCGACCCGCATCGACTCCTAGATGTGAACAGAAATTACCTTTTCGACCCGGATCAAGGCTACACTCGTAGGGGAAACCCCCTGCCGTAGTGAATTTTAGCCAACCGTAGGTTGTCGGGGATACCTATACGGGGAAAATGACCTTCCGTTGGGAAAAAGTAGGTTTTGATGATTTGTATGGGAAAACATAGGTTCGTAGGGGAAAATGGGGTTTTTTGAGGTGCGGGGAAAAGTGGTGTCCGTAGGGGGAAATTAAAATTTTGAGTAGCAGCCCTGATCGGGACCCACCGGGTACGATGTTTACACACTGAATACATCCAAGAAATCAGCGCCGCGCTTAAGTAACGTTAGTGACATCATCAACCTTTGGTATTAGATTATAAGAATTTTTTGCATTGCCCGCCTTATTCCATCCAACTTTCTCCGGCTTCTGGAATGGTATCGCTGATGTTTTCGACGATATTTCATGAGCAACAGTTGTCGCGTATTTACATTGATACCACCATGATTCTACCTACGTCACAGGTACGAGAACGTTAACTGCTGGGTGACTGGGTCAGATCTGTCAATTTGCCGGTGTGGACCCGGGTCGACCCGGATCGACCCGGATCGACCCGGGTTGAACCCACATTGTCCCACGTCTTGGTACTGTGAACACGCCCTAAAATGCATTTGCATCCTTCAAAAACAAGCCAATTGATTAGTCACTAACTTAATCAATCAATCAATCAATCAACAAACCAACCAACTAACAAAAGTATTAATCGAACAGTCAGTCCAGTCCAGTCCAATCAATCAATCAATCAATCAATCAATCAATCCATCAAACAAACAAACAAACAATCAGTCAATCAATCAATCAATTAATTAATCAATTAATCAATCAATCAATAATTCGATCGATCAATCAATCAATCAGTCAATTGATCAATCAATCAAGCAAGCAAGCAAGCAAGCAGTCAATCAACAAATCAATCAAGTGACTCATCCATCAGGCAGTCATCGAATTAATCCATTCCAATATACCAGTATGCGTCAGTTAATCGACCAATCAAATAACCAGTCATAAATCATTGAATGAATTAATTATTTTATGATACAATACAAACTCCCCTACAAAATGTAAATCAGAACGAAGTTTAGATAAAACAGAACTTATCGGTAAGATATTTGCCAATAGAACCATTTCATATGTGTTCAAATAAAGCTGAAGAACACTGTGTGAACTCAGCAAACGAGTAGCTACGTCATGTCACATTCGGTTTTTGTATGTACTTGACAAGCTTGGCTCAGACCTACTGTATGAGGAGAAATAATTTTTGTCAGCAGCAATAATTGTCTGCATACTGCATTCCTGAAACTAGAAAGGTAAATATGTCCATGACTAGAAGCCATGTTCGATAGTATCAACAACCATGGATTTATTTTTTTTTTCAATCCGGATACGTAAAATCCGGATAACACAGATCCGGATATTGGACTAATTTCTGCAAACTTCCTGTCCATCGCGATATGGATGTGTGTGGCACAAATCCGTGCCAACTTGTTTGCGGTTTGCGACTATCCGAATTTTATGCAGGAAGATTTGACTGTATAAGTTTGTTGTAATACGTGTAGATCTACTTCAGAAGAAGATAAACTTTCTTTTGTTTGCATTTTATTTTGTTTTTATTTGATTTTTCTCTAAGGGGGGAGTGGGGGATGTTTACATCCTGAATTAATTACAAATTGACGACGATGCTTTAAGCTACACATGTACTCTAGTGTTTGTTTGCAAATGTTGTTTTCAGCAGTGATCTGAACGTAAACTTGGAATTATGTGCTCGTTCAAAATACATTGAAATGGGGAAAACAATAATCCATACATATTCCCATTTTTTTTTCGGGAGAAGAAAGAAATCGATGCTTATTTGTTATGTCCATATGATGTGCATGATGCATCCATACATATCTTGCCAGTGGCAGTACTTTCCAAAGTTTTGTATTCTATGGTGTTTATTCGTCCATTCAAGCAATCATTTGTAGCTCAGATATCAATGTTAAATGGTGAAGATGATAGATGCATAGTATATAAGGCGGACATTAAAGTGAAGAATGGGAGAAGCAGACAGAGTATAAAGAAAATAATAACTACAAAAATGATGACGATGAGAGCATTGGTTGTGGCGGCGATAATGTTAAGTGACAGGATGAGCATGGTGATCATCATAATAATGAAAATGATGACAAGGACCACGAATGTGATGCCGAAGATGACGATAAAGAAGAGAAAGAAGGGTGGACTAAGAAGATGATGAAACCCGAAAGAAGATGATGATAATGAGGGTGAGGATGAGGATGAGGATGAGGATGACGACGACGACGATGTAATGAGTTGAAAGAGCATATTGACGATGATAGTGATGATGACGATGAAGATGACGATGATGATGGGAGGAGGTAGAAGGAGGAGGAGGACGAAGAAGGAGAAGGAGAAGGAGAAGAATGCAAGAAGGAAAAGGAAGAAGAGAAAGAAAGAAAGAAGAAGAGAGAATAAGAAGAAGAATAAGAGAAGAGAAGAAGAAGCAAGAGAAGAGAAGAGAGTAAGAAAAAAAAAGAAGTAGGGGAGCAGAAGGAAGAGGACATGAACAGATAATGCCGTTACGTGCTTGGGAAAAGAACACAACGCATCTAGATAACAATAGCGATATATCAAATGTTTGGAACAAATTCGCTAACAATCACGTATCATTATTAATAAACTTGTTATAGTTGAAATACCTTAAGGTAATTCACACCTGCAGTTTGACAAAAAGTAGTTTCGACATTTCGTCTTTGTATTTCAGCCGAACCTATGACGTGTCCCTGAATCTACTGCCGTTAACAAGAAAACACATCAAGTTTTGTTATTCATCTGTTTCAAATAACTGGAGAGCATGATCGGGTATAAATTTTGTATTTTGTATTCTTTTGGTGCGATTCTAAAATTGTTTATATTTGCTGTCATGTAGACTACATCCTGCGAACAGAAGCAGGAGGGGCATATCTAACCCTGAAATCTATACTGATGTTAGGTCGATTCCATGGAATTTGTGTTCTGTTCGAAACATGAAATACGGATTTTCTGCATCTAACTCGTCAATATGAACTTGAACAATACGCACTGAGAAAACTAGGTTCAACTTTGCATTTTTAACAATGTCACACTGGGAACACCTTTACGGGTGCAACTTTGCACCTTTCAGACCTTAAATGTGCAAAGTTGCACCTTTCAGTGTGACATTGGTCTGCACCTTTAAAGGTGCAAAGTTGAACCTATTTTCTTAGTGTGCATTATTAGTGAAATTAGGTACTAATAGTTGAAATCAAAAGATTGTTTCCTATATCAATGACAATGTTAGGTAATTTTATCAAATAATGTTATTATTACAAAATGTTAAACACTGAAGGCCAAATCGGTATCATTTAATTAACAGATCCGGAAAGACTTCCAGAGTCTTAAAAAAATATACACAAATAATGAACAGAAATATGACAAATCTGATTTTCCAGCAATCCCTCCGGTACAATTGTGAATGAACGACACGGATTTGCGTGAGAAAGGAAAAGTGCCAAGCCGTTAATGACAAAACAATATTCCTTTTATAATATCAATTGAAGGGCATTATTTTTTTATCAATGAGTGTTATTTTTAGTATATCTTTTACATTTTCATATTTTTATTTAATCATGTAATGATATCAGCAGAGTAATTCATTAAAATAAGCATAACCGAGTTTGATCGGTCACATTTACCCCACCCCCCTCCCCACCCCATGAGATTTTGCAGTCAAGGAAGTGAAGAAGGCTACGGGGTGAATTGGTGATTTAAATTTGACTTTTCAGGTGAACTCTGTTTTTTTTAAGAATGCGAAAAGTTGAGCCTTTTCAATTGGAGATGCAAACCCGTTCTGAAAACTCGCATATGATGATTAAAAGTGAGATTTATCACAATTTCAAGTCTTTCGAAATCTGTTAAATGTTCACTGTAAAACAGATTGGACATATTCCTGATTTTTCGAAAGTCGATCCTTTTATCCAGGTATGAATGATTCCATTGACAGGTGGAATACGTTTTCTCCATGTTTTGTTTGTCGTACTTTAATCGCATAAACATATATATAAGAACATGGAAATGTTATTACCTTAGTTTGATAAATTCGAGTGATTTTCCGTTTATACGTTAAGGTGATTGTTCCCGTTATGCCAGTCGTTCACGGTGTTGGTTTTCCAGGACATCACTTGTCACCTCAATTTTGACGCTAACTCAAGTGTAATTGCCGTAATGTTACGGATAAATCGATGTCTTCAATATTATGACAGGAACATGTACTTGCTCTTGTTCAGTATCGTTGAATGTGACCGGTTACACTCGTCATTACTAATCGAAACTTATTCATTTCTCGCTCAGATAATATCTGGTGGAGTGCCCTATGATATATCATCAGTTATATACCTGGAGATTAGCCAAATTCGTTAGTATAGCACATTGTTATACGCCCCCTCTGTGGAAACGAACATAATTCTCGATTGCATCCGTCATGTGTTTAAAAGCAAGACAGTTTCTTAGTTTCGATTTGGTGTCATCGTAATCGACAGGACAGGAGTAAGAGCCTTGAACAAGATCGCACCCAATTCTTGTACCATTCAATAGATTTGATGAATCCAACATGCAGTCTACGCATGGGTATATGCAAGGGGTGGGAGGGTCGTACTACCCCCCCCCCCAAGAAAAATCAAAAGGCCCACATTTTTTCCAAGACATTTTTTCCGAGGACCTTTTTACAATGATATAAATGAAAAAGCATTGGTTAGGTACATTTTAATCACATTTTAATCACATTGCATAAGGCCATACATTAGCTTCCCGAATTCGAGATTCCAGGTTCGAATCCCGTCGCGGCATTTCTGTTTTGGGGTAAGACATTTCATCTACATTAAGTTACCTTTTCGTGTAAGAATGACTTAGTTTGATTGGCTTCTAGGAGTAGCTCAGATACATGTAAGAATGCTCCATATTGGGAGTGAGTATGTGCGCATCGTTGTGCATGCAAATCGCAGATCTGCACATCCCAGTGTTCAGGGTATAATATCCAAGCACGTAGAGAGATTGGTTGTTTTAATTGGGCAAAGTGAATTTAAATGAAGGAAGAATGGAGGAGCTAGGCGCCGCAATTACAATTTAACACATTCAACCGTTTATCCTGCTTTTAAGCCTAGATCAGTGATTTTTGTATCAGAAGATACGTCATCCATATTGGTATAATACAAATCTTCGGTGATAGGGGATTCACCCGTCTTTTCATACCCGGATCGTCCTCTTTAACCCTCGACACCCATGTTCCTCATCACCACCTGTATCATACGTTATAGCTTTTAATCGGGGCGGAAGGGGTTAACAGGTCTAGTTTAGTCGTACAAAAACAGGAAATTTCAAGCGATCAATGTAACCATACGATTAAGCGGACTATAGCAATAATAATGCAATCAAATTGAGTCATACGTATATCACGTATCCTTCGTCTTCCAACTGACGAGGGGCCTTCAAATACAAGCTACATCAACTTTGCAGAATCTGCTTCACGTCCATTCGAACCCCTGTGCATAAGTTTCATTGAAAATGGATGATGATGAAATCATTAAAAGGGCCATCCCCCTTTTGTGCACATTTATAAAATAACACATTGGAATTGCAATAATTTTACGTTTTCATTATCTAACGATAAACGAAAAATTAGTCACGTTAAACAAGATATTTGTCATTATTTAAGCAATTTGAATAACATATCTCCAGCATTTATTTATTTTATATATGTATCTACCCTTCTATCATCTACTTATCTACTGTATCTACCAATCACCCCCAACATGCACCTGTATTAATTACACATACAAACATTTACATGTATATCCATGTTATACATAGAACATGATTTTTACAAGAATATAATTTTCATGTTGGCGAGATATGGATAGATAGATAGATTAGATGGGATGCGCGTTGTGTGTTAAGTGTGTGTGTTATGATCATACCATATATATATGATGTGTGTGTGTGCTGTGTGTGTGTGTGTGCTGTGTGTGGTGTGTGTGATGGTGTGTGTGTGTGTGTGTGTATGTGTGTGTGTATGTATGTATGTATGTATGGTGTGTGTGTAGGGGTGTGTGTGGTGTGGTGTGTGTGTTGTGTGTGGTGTGGTGGTGTGTGTGTGTGTGTGTGTGTGTGTGTTGTGTGTGTGTGTGTGTGTGTGTGTGTGTGTGTGTGTGTGTGTGTGTGTGTGTCGCTGTGTGTGTGTTGAGTGTGTGTATCTGTGTGTGTGCCGTGGTGTGTGCTGTTGCTGTGTGTGAGTGTGTGTATGTGTGTGTTCACAGTTATTTTCATTCGCCCATGCAATTAAGCGAATAAATTTGCAGGATATCGTGATAAACCAAAGCAATCAGAAATACCATAAAATAATAATTGGACTGTTATAGTTTGACATCGTTGAATCATGAGGCGAAGACAATGATCCATATTGGCAAGAATAGGAAGAAGATCGTTAAGATCCCAGCTCATATTTAATCAAAAGTAAAAGTTGGCCTTGGAGTTAAACTTGTCACAGCTTTGTTGATGATCGAAATATGACAAATTCCACTTCCAAGGACAATGGTTCTTATTTTGGAGTCACTTTTACCGCAGTGCTTACTTCGGAGTATTTCCACTTGAAGAGATGTCTTGTTTATAAAAAACAAAGAAAAAGCTCAAATAGTGTAGAGATTTCTTTTTAACTCATCTCATTTTGCAATGTACATCGGATACGATTAACTGACAGAACAAAAGCTTTCAGCGTGCATGGCTATAACCCTTCTGAAAAACCATTTATCACGAGATTAAAACTAAACTTAAATGTGTTTAAAAGAGCGTTCATTAGGATAAGGATTAAAAAGATGTTCATGGTATGATATTCATAGGATTTTCTGATATTACACATGAATGTCATCTCGCGCACTCTACATGAGCACTAATACATTAGCAATTTGTCAAAAAATATCACACAACGATAACTCCGGTAAACTTTTAGAACAATGGTACGTGTTATGAAGCTATCATCCTTCAATTATGAAGGATATTTGCATTTTTTTTTGGCCAGTTCATGTCCAGTCATGACGGACATGTTGGAATAGTTGAGGTCATTCTTGGGCCGATGACTAACCACCGCCTCACCGGAGAGATTTCCCTTCCCGCGTGATGTGACTCCTCTGACTTGTAAAAAAAAAAGACAACAATACATGCCTTTCATTTGAAAAGCGCTGTTTAATGGAATGGGATGTTACCTGCAATCCTCCCACAACACTGCAAAACATTAGTCATGCCCTTAGACTAATTATAAAGAACTTGGCTGTGAAATCAGAAGATCAGAAATTACCCAGCTTTTGAAAAATGCGCAAAAACCCATAGTTGTGTATTGCATGTCATACTCATAGGTACACTGTCCCAAATCTCCCTTAGGTGTGTCATGGACCTACAGTAGGGCCATGGGTATATCAGGCTGATTACAGGACATAATACGGCTGTGCTGGCATGTTTCAGGAACTGAAAGGAATGCAAGGTCATCTACGTGTACAGTACAAACTTATTGCAGTATGGCACTGTCCATGGAGGTAAAATGAGACGTACATGCACTGTCTGAAAATAGACTAGTACTTCTACTACTTATTGTTGTCACCAGAGACTAAAAATCAAAGGGAAGTCAAGCATTTACTATAATTCCACTAGAACTGCGTTTCTAGCTCCTACACTTTGCTGAAGGCTGTTAAATAGCATTTTCTTCTATATACAAGTGTATTTGCACAATGTTAAATTCTAAAGCAAAAGAGACGCCCGGCCTTTAAAGGTAAATGACATGATTGGGGGCTGGTCCAAAACTTGGGTTGAAACTACTCTAGAATCAAGTAAACTATGCAAGGATTCTCCTGTGAAAATATTGTAGTCAAACGTTGACTCAATCTAAAATAACTACTGTCAATATCTCTCGTGGTAGACAAACCTGCTGTGTGGCTCACTATGGGTCTTATTTTTATCGTGCCCCGATAGAATTAATGTTCAGGCTTGATTCTCCTCAAGTAAACAAATTAGAGACAAATCCTTCCAGCTGGTAGATCTACTCCAGATCTACTCTGTAACAGTCATGACATAAGTCATAATGTACATTGCAGATTGGGAAGGAGATTGGGGTGGGGTGGGTTCGGGTGGGACGGGTTGTTAAATCGGTATACCGACAACACAAATGCAATCCTTGTTTTTTTGTCTTGTGAAATGTAATGAAAAATATTAAAAGGCTAATAAAACGGTTTTCAGTCATGACGGAAACACATCACAGGTTGAGAAAGGCGGGGAAGGGGATAAATAAACGCAAAATCAGTCTTTGTCGGCTTGAGTAAATATTTACCAAACATTGAATGCCTTAACCACAAGTTAGGAAGGAAACGAGGGAGATAAGTCGACACATATTCAATCATTTTTATCTGTTTAAAAGTGGTGTGACGAGTAAAATTGCAATTACGAAAGTCATAATTACATGTATTACATATATTATGTGGATATGTTTCAAGTTGGGAAGGGGAGGGGATAGGAGGAATAAGTCGACATTTATACTTTAACAATCTCTTTGTCTTGTCGAATGCTATTCTAGCGAGTAAAACTGCAATATTTCCTAGACATTAGATGCCAAATGCTGCTTTTTTATTCATGATATGCACTATGTATACACTTCATATAGGTTGGGAAGGGGAGGAGAGGGGAAAGGCAGGTGAGGAGAAGGGGGTGGGAGGTAAGGGTAGGGGAGCCGAGGGGGGGGGAGGAGGGGAAGGGAAGGGATATACCCTCCCTACTCAAAAGTATTGCAACATACACTATAACGCATGCATTTTGAGCTGAAGGG
The DNA here is from genome assembly GCA_001188425.1 of Eucidaris tribuloides. NCBI lineage: Eukaryota > Metazoa > Echinodermata > Echinoidea > Cidaroida > Cidaridae > Eucidaris > Eucidaris tribuloides. Next base: position 10,306 of record JZLH01S0606522.1, on the reverse strand, counting down.
GTCTTTCTATAATGATGTCCTAAGAAAGTTTATAATTGGAAAATAACAAATTCTTTAAAAAGAAATCAATGAACAATTGTTTTTCTTTCTTTCTCCATGGCGGAGAGATTATCAAATGCAGGCGCACCCCATGGCAGAGGGGCTGGAACACAAAATTTGACATTTGTTCGCCTCCCTATAGGGGTGGGTGTTAATTCACACTAGCATCGTAATTCGGTTTCATATTTCCCGTAAAATGGTTTGAATGGCTTGGAAAGACTTTCAACAAACAAAAACTGTCATTGTGTTCCTTTGACACGGTCTCAGAAAGAAGACACCACGCCGCAAAAGACGAAAAGTGACCTCCTATCTTCATAAGATAGTGATAAGGAGAATAGAGCCCCATATTTCAGAAAAAGACCTCCTCAATTGTAATTTATTCTTCTTTCTCAATTCTAAAGGCGGTTTATTATTGCAAACATCCTAAAATTTGCTGTAATGCGACTTTTTAGTACATTTGATATAAAGATGTGGAGAGAAGGTCATCATCTTTATATTAGTAGCCTCATCCTCCTTATCACTATCTTATGAAGATAGGAGGCGCTTTCGTCTTTGCGGCGTGGTGTCTTCTTTCTGAGACCGTGTCAGGGGAACACAATGGCATTTTGTGTTCATTGGAAGTCTTTCCAAGCCATTCAAACCATTTTACGGGAAATATGAAACCAAATTACGATGCTAATGTGAATTAACACCCCACCCCTGTAGGGAGGCGAACAAATGTCAAATTTTGTGTTCCAGCCCCTCTGCCATGGGTGCGCCTGCATTTTGATAATCTCTCCGCCATGGAGAAAGAAAGAAAAACAATTGTTCATATATTTCTTTTCAAAGAATTTGTTATTTTCCAATTAAAAACTTTCTTAGGGCATCATTATAGAAAGACCCCTTCAACTCAAAATGCATGCGTTATAGTGTATGTTGCAATACTTTTGAGTAGGGAGGGTAAATCAACACAGTTACTTTTAGGCTCATTATGATTATATTTCATGATTATATGGCTAGTAAAATTGCAATGTTTCCGTTACATTAAACTCTATATTTTGGTGAGAAACCATCTTACGACATTAACACTGTAAACGATACAAATCTTTTATAAATGCAATAGCAACGATGTTATATCTCGTTATCAGTAGCAAATCTGTCGGGCCAGAAAGATAATAGCATTGCACTTTCTGTTTGCTTTCAAATTATATTTAGAAGTAATTTTTAGTTAATTAATTAATTAATTAATTAATTAATTGATTAATTAATGTATTTATTTATTTATTTATTTATTTATTTATTTATTTACTTATCTATTCATTTACTTACTTACTTTTGTATGGCTTGGTCACGTCTAAAACTCATTTTCATGTATATTGCTCGCATAACCATTGTTACTTTCATGTGTACGAAAATGAAAATGTGTAACAGACTAATATGAAACACGCATCAAATGACAGAAATATTATTTATATGCAGATACTATGACTAATAGACACGAGTTTCATGCAATACGTAACCTTCGAGTATATTTAGCATTGTAAAATGATCATATACGGGGTTCTGCACCTTTAATTGATTTGATTTGTTTGATTTATTTTTCATGTGCATATAGTTGGTATAAACAAATGATAATTATTCACAAATACGAAAATTACGTACATCAACATACATACGAATATTATACGGATACGGAGACATGTAAGCCTTTTCAACTACAAACAATGAATTAAACAAAAGCAAAACATACGTGCAATCATACTTCGTACATGATTGTTTTTAACATAAATAAACTCGAATTGAACAAAATAATACACAAACAAAATGAAGATTGATAGAAATGGAGGGTCCTCTACAACTTCTAAACAATTTTGATACATAAAATTCAATATTCTACTTTCTTTATACCAGTTTCTGTCACAGTTCTATTCATGAATCGGCAAACAAAATATTACAAAGAATATAGCAACCTCAATTCGTTTCATAATACCAACTCTTGGTGATCCAAGTTTTAATGAATATCATTACTGACACTCCGGGCCAGATAGATGAGTAATTTATTACTAAATTCAACGGCACTTGCACTGCCCTCACTATTTATATACCTTTCAGACATCGAGCTCTAAAATATTCAGCGAAGTATATAATTAAGCATGGCAGACAATGTGCCACATCGTTAATTTAGCTAACACCGTTCAAGGATGACGTATCTTTTCGAACGTACACATTTTCAGAAATACTTGTAAAAACAGATTTCTTAAAAAGGTGAAATCGTTGAACTTTAAATCACTCCGTATACCTCGGAGGAGGTGAAATGTCCGGTTCAAAGCTCCGCTGAGGTGAAAAAGTGACTCACGTTGTACGACGGGAATTATTAAAGATGATCCATCGAGAATTCATGTCTGCAGAAACTACTTAAACTATTCAGACAATTTCGTTAACTCGACGCCCTAAAAATAGATCGCTGCGTGTGTGGTTTTTGTTCGAAGTTATGTACTTCATACATCAAAATGTATAATCACTCTTAAAAGTATTTCACTCACTGTACGTGTCCATAAGGTAGTAATTATGCATTTCAAGCAATCGAAACTCAGCATTTTGCGAGAAACGATTTCTCTTTTTTTTTTGGAGGGGGGTGCTTCTTTCCGTTTAACCCATTAGCTACAGGAACCAGATGTTCCCTGTATCAACTCTACAAAAATTGCAGAATATCGAATGCAGTGAGTTAAGGTAAATAATTCTTACTTCTATACCAGAATAACGGACTCCAAACAATAGGAAAAAATGAATCAAGTACGTCGCGAAAGTAGAGAGACAATTAGTCTGACTGAAATGCTTGGCGATTGTAATTTTATTAAAATTACAAAAAATCGGATTTACTAGATTTGAATTATTTAAACAAAATCAAAACGACATTTTATTTATTTTTTAATAATCAACCAAAATATGCTCCCAACGGTGGGAAATGGGGTTGATTTGATACAATCTGAATTAATTAATATTTTAAATACTTAACCCATTTTTTTCAACAAAATCTTTATTTTTTCATGATTTTGTTCTATTACTTTGGTTACATGACCATTTTTTGTCTATCTAAATACGTTAACCGTTAACCCCGCTGACTGGTCCTAGGCGTTAATAACCAATTTTAAATTTAACTAATACATTGCAAGGACATAACATAATACATATGCACAATGGTATGTATACCGTTAATGAATGAATAGATAAATACGTTAATTAACTAACCAATTAATTAATCAATTAATGAAAATAAATGCAATAACTCATTGATAAAATATTGTCATGCAGTAGTACGTATAAACCTTTTAATCATCGCTAATAGGAGATCTATACATGTATATATTTTGGCAAGTAGAAAAAGTATGATGTTAATAATAATTTTTCCGTCGTAATGAGTAATTTGGATTAAGGTAGTGGGTTGTGTTGGTTACATTGTTTGTATCGTGGCATAAAATTGGCGTGTATAAACTGTATCAGCTATTTTCGTTAAAAAAATACCTTTGGCATCAAAGATCCCCCAAAGCGCTATATCGTGCGTTTATATTAAGTTTCAATTTTTGATGGATTACGGGAAATTAATTTTACCCGGATTATCTTAATCATCAGAGTTTGGATTTTTAGCTCATTTCTGTCAGTGTTTGCATCTAGTCTGAGGACTTTAAAGATACATAGTCATGGCATAATAAAAAACGCCCTCTTTGACTCAACTGATAAAAGAGGAGGCAAAAGTTTTAGATGGCATAAAAGGTGAGAAAGAGAGGATGTCTTGGGTATAAAATGCATTTTATTAAGTACATCAACATGTGTGAAATATCTTTCCACTCAGACTTTGCTAATTTCTTTTTAAGCGATATATACACGTACATGTATATAAATAGATGTAAAAAAGTGTAACAGGAACGCTTTCCTACATATATAGATATTTTCAAAGCGCTAGATCCCCCCCCCCCGATTTGTTATTGTAATAGTTGGCCGCTTTTAAAGGCATATCTTACTATTATATCTATCTTACTTATCTGACTATCTTACTTATTTTACTGTCTTAGTTCATGTCATCTTATAAGGAATTTTTACCCTTTCTGGCCGCTACCTTATCAAAGCGATACATTGTAAATTTTGGCTTGTTTGTTTTATCTTGGTAATCTAATTGTATATACTTGATTTTGTTGTTTTTATCGCTTGATGAAATAAATTGAACTGAACTGAATTGAATGATAGCGAAATTACTAAAAAAAAATATATACATTGTCAGTGTTGCAAAAGCAGCAAAATGCAAAGGAAATTTCAACTTTTGGATCCAGAAAATGTAACGAGATTTTGTTATATCAGAATTCTTTGTAACAGGAGTCAACCGTATCACTTCTGCATTTTGGGCTGTAACAATTTTATCCAGTACCTTTAACTTACAAGTTGAGATATTACATGACGTCACCACACTGGTGTGCGTTCCCACCACTAACACTACCGCTATGACGTCACAAGTACACTTGATATATTTATTCAAGGTCTAACGCCTGAAATTCGTGGAACTGTGGAAACTGACCCACACAGCGACATCTGATAAAAATTAATTTTCACTCTTTCTCTTTGAAAACGCCCAATGCCTGTCTCTTCGAGAGTGGTGTTCGTTACTCCTTTTAAAATTATGATATTTCCATTGAAGCAAGACAACTATATTTCCATCACGACAAAATTACAAAATTGACGTCATCCAAGCCGGGCATCCAAGTTTCCAAAGTGATTTGGTTTGCCAAAAACCCACAATTTTGGCACATCACGCTCTGAAAATTTGGAAGCAGTCAATTCGGTATCACAGCACTAATGAGTCTGACATACGGCTAATTAGGATATGACGAATAACTGGGACATTCATATCAATTAGTGATCCTCACGAGCGAGATTATGACGAGTGAGGGGGGGGGGGCGAAAACACGGAAGACGCGATCGGCCGGTTAAAACACGTCCCGAGGATACATATTTTCATCAAAAAGTGGAAAGTGTAACTTTAAAATCCCCTCCCCCGCATTAAGAAAGTTTAATCATCTTTTTCAATCATATTTATCTTTTGAATAGGTTCTCTGATAACAAAAACTATCAAAAATGGTAACAAAATAGAAAAAAAATACGTTTTAAAAATCGAGGGGGGATGATCCCCAGAAAAAAAATCGAGATTGGGATACGTCCCCCAGCCCCCTCCCCCGATCGCCGACCATGGTGCTCCCCGACTACCGCCTCAATATCACACCAGATGATTATATCCTACAAGAACGCGTAATTATGTGAAGGTGAATGAAAACTTCCTCGGTTACAACACATTAAAAAATTTATTATGACATCAGGCTTGATACGAATTTCATCATGAGATGACATCAAAGAGGCGATATGGTTTTGGTGGTGAGGACGACCAACTTGTAAGCAAAAAGGTCCCGAATTCGAGTCCTACACCTTAGCAGGTGGGCACTAAGCAGTGACGTCATAGCCAAGACACATTTCCCGCTCTCTGTGATCCACCTGACGAAATGAGAAATCAACCTGCTCACGAATTAATTAGCCATGAGAGCTTTTACTTAGAGGCTATACCAAATTGGGAACTAACTCACAAAGAGGAGAGGATGCACATTAGTACCTTGATTTGAATTTTTTTCTATTTATTTTTCCATTTTGTTTTAACAATTCACATGAAATGATAATCATGACAAAAGTAAAATGATTATTTTACATTGATCAGTTTTCAAGTAGTAAAAGACAATCTTCATATTTATGATTAAAGAAGTAATTCTATCAATTATAACAAATAAATGTGATTTAACCTGAATAAAATGTAAGCGTGCACTGCAGTAGGTCTTATTGAATGAAGCGAAATTTGTATTCGTATTAACGAATAATAATATATGATAAAGGAACATATATATAAAGACAGAGGAGCCTAGAAGAAGAAGAAGAAGAAGAAGAAGAAGAAGAAGAAGAAGAAGAAGAAGAAGAAGAAGAAGAAGTTTTTGAGTTGTCAAAATTATAACTAATCAATTTTACGTTAAGACTTTACGAAACGAATTTTATAAAAACGATCACATTTTAACAATAAGGAGGAAGATACGATGATGATGATGATGATGATGATGATGAATAAGAAGAATAAGAAGACGAATCCCATGTTCACAGAGTTTCTGAAAGTATAACTGCACTAAACAAATCGGTTAATGACACTTGTTGCAAATTTGAAGTAGTTTTAAGTAATGTCGGGAAAAAAATGCAGGCGAAATGTGAATGTAATATGAATGATTACCAAAAGACAATTGGATTGAATATACCTGAAATTCTGAATAAATATGTTTTATATGTACAGAATGAAATCCCAAGGTGCAACAATCGTACGCGCATCCCATTGGTCTCGTTTAACAGGACAGATAACAGAGGGGCAAGATTTATACCACTTTCCTTTTCATATTTTCGACCCTTCCCCCACCTGCATCCGATAAGTGCGTTGACCTCCATGGCCCCCTGTCCTCATATGCGTCTTAACCCTCCCAAACTGCATTTGCAAAGCGCTTCGAACCTATTGTAATAGTTCGAGGAGGGGGCGTTACGTATATTTCCCAGGTAGTATCGAATGTCGCGGAAATACATCACGGCGTTTCCGTCAGTTCGTGTGCATGATGCATGCCAATTAACGAGCAGTGAGTGTACATATCATACAGGACTGTAGCGGCTTGAGTGATTTTGTACCACCCATTTTGGAAATACGTATGAATTTCAAATCCGTCAGCGTCCATTTAAAAGTTATTTTCATACAGTCAATCGCCAGCGATACACAACCTTAGAAAAATACGTGTTTGACCGTTTACGACTGGACTAAAAGGTCACGGCAACTGATAACAAATCTATCAAGATGTATACTTCTAGGTCCATTATGAGAGTTTAACTCAAAAAACGGGACCTCTTTACAAATTTACGGCTGAAAAAGTGTAGATTGTACACATATCTCTGTAGACAATTACGGTAGTCCCTCGGTAAATTGATTGCGTCAATACTACATATAAGCGCAATATTCAGCGGGTCCAACATTTGATCAAAACATTTGAATGAAGAAGTTTAACCCAGAATTAAGCAACCTGCCAACTTTCAATTGTAACACAACAGTCTGTGGGTGAATATGGGCATGACAAAATGATTACGCATAGATTTTCATCTTTGTAAAGCACTGAGTGATCGTTTTTAAGTACAAAATTATCAGGGCTTGATTGCTTAGACCTCATCAAAGAAACTTTTAGCAGGGACGAATTTTAACTCAGATAAAAAACTGAAAACATTGTTAATGCCTTCAAGTATCGAGTGTTAAGGACTTGTTTGAGCAAGGCGTATAAATGATACGTCTTCTAATCAATTTCAAGTTCAAAGCCCGCCCAAGCATGAAATGTCAGGGTCGAGAAACCCACTCAAAGCGATCTTTTATTTCAACCTTCACGGTTTGTCCTCGTTTTCTACACAATTTGTTTTATTCTCTTTGCCGACTCCAGCCAGAGTACACGTATATCTTTGCTCACAGTGACGTCACAGTTGCTAGTTTTAAATACTTAATAATATATCTTAACCTTGAGATTCAAAGTCACGTTTTCTTTGAAAAGCTCTTTATTTATGGCACTCCAAAATATAAGCCTATAACTAAACGCATTTATGGGTTATTATTAATATTTCTGTTACTGCAATGTTTCAAAATGAATAGTGCATATTAAAAATTTTATTTGAAAATACACTGCCACGCGGTTTTCCAAAGATCAATTTAGGATCAGGTGTAGCAACTGTGGTGAACCAGATTGAATTTATACAGTTCCTTTCTGTTAAGTTTTTTTTTGTACAATTACAAAAATAATTGTAATAGATACTAATGAATATAAAGGCAAATGATTTTTTCTTCTTCTTCTTCTTCTTCTTCTTCTTCTTCTTCTTCTTCTTCTTCTTCTTCTTTTTAGT
>JZLH01S0606514.1:4852-20204 GCA_001188425.1 Eucidaris tribuloides | reverse complement strand
TGCTTTAAGCGCTATTTATGTTAATTATCTATCGTATAACCCCCCTTACACCTCCCCGGGCACTTTTCACATATTTTATGGTTCAGTAAGTTCAGTTTAAAAAATGTCATCTTTCTTCAATTTTGAAATCATGAAATCCATTAAGTTTATGGAAAAAATTGAATTTGGATATTTTTCAGCAAAATGTATCTTTCAGCCATTCCGTACTTGTGTCACGCGAATCACGCATGCTGTATGTTACGAGTCACAAGCCTACTTGATCAGATAAAGCAATCAGCTTCAGTATTTTCTCGGTTTTGATTTGTACCCTGGGTTGTGACTTGCGTGACATAAAACATGCGTGACTCACGTGACATTTACATGGAATGGCTGCTTTACATGTTATACGAATACAAGAGGTTGTTACCATGTCATGGTTGAGTGAGTATACACGTTATAAATAAAGCAAAAAAATGCAGTTACCATTATTTTGTCAAAAGAGATGAATCCCGTTACTTTTGAAAAGTGACAATTATATGTTCAATGCATGCTCGCTCATGCATGACTTGATGGATCAATCACATTTTCACACAGAAGTTAGTCAATGAGTGTAGAAACACTCTTGCCAAATTGTTTAGCACAAACTTGTTTTGTTGAAAAGTTATGTTATGTTGAAAAAGGTCACGGTAGTTACATTTTTGTTGTGTTTAGTTCTGAATCTTTCACGGAACCAAAATAATTTGGCATGCACACACATTGTTCTTAGGGTAATGGTGTGCAAAAAACATTTTTATACGCCTGGCTACGGGACGTATTATGGCATCACGCTCGGTGTCCGTCTGTCCGTCCGTCCGTCCGTCCGTCTGTCTGTCCGTCCGTTAACTTTACCTTGTAAACGCCATAACTTCAGTTTAACGTAACCCAGGCTCATATAATTTGGTGTGTATGATACTAGTATGGATCCCAGGAAGCCTATGGATTTTGAGGTCGAAAGGTCAAAGGTCAAGGTCACAGTGACATGTTTTCATCTTACCCTTGTGAAGTCATTGTAAACGCAATAACTTCAGTTTAACTTAACCCAGGCTCATATAATTTGGTGTGTATGATACTAGCATGGATCCCAGGAAGCCTATGGATTTTGAGGTCGAAAGGTCAAAGGTCAAGGTCACAGTGACATGTTTTCATCTTACCCTTGTGAAGTCATTGTAAACGCAATAACTTCAGTTTAACTTAACCCAGGCTCATATAATTGGTGTGTTATTGATGACTAGCATGGATCCACGGAAGCTATTGATTTTGAGTCTAAGAGTCAAGTGCACAAGTATACAGTGACATGTTTTCATTTTCCGCTTTACAGGCGGGCGTATTATGTGATCGCCCCAGCGACACTCTTGATGAATTTGTTGGAAACTGCATTGCCATGGTAACAGCATGTTATGGCAGTAAGTCGGGGACGTGATGGGCGGAGGTATTAATCAAGTTTAGTTTGATACGGGTGTTGCGGCACAAATTTGTGCTGATTTGGGCAAAACCTGAAGGCACAAATTGTTGCCGCGGCCATTAACAAGGCCAATTAAAATGTACGATCATGTGTGAAAGACATAACTAATATGATTGGAGTTGTAGATCGAAAATGTAGAAGGGGATAGAAGGGTAAAATGATCAAAGAGTAAAACACATACGTACCCATGCACATGAACAAAATATGACAAGTTCATTTTAAGTATGTGTGTGTGTTTCCCATTGTGTTTGTATGTCTGTCTGTGTCTGTGTTCACATGTCTGTTTTTGTGTATGTATGTCTGTTCCTGTCTGTTTGTACTCGTGTGTCTGTATCAGGTGATTGTATTTGTGTCTGTGTGTCATGTGTTTCTGTGTGTTTGTATGTATGTGTGTGTGTGTGTGTTTGTGTCTGTGTCATTTAATTGTGTGTAGGTATTATAGGTAGATAGGACTTTGTGTGTGTAGTAGGTAGGGTATATGGGTATGGTGTGTGTGTCTGTATGTGCCTGTTTATGTGTCATGTGTCTGTGTATGTGCATATTTGTGTGTATGTGTCTGTGTATGTTTGTGTATGTGGCTGTGTCTGTTTGTGTCATTTGATAGTGTGCAGATGATACGTAGATGTGTGTGTGTATGTGTGTTTGTGTGAATGTTGGTATATACGTAGCAGGTGTGGGTATGTCTGTATAGGGGTGTTTGGTGTGTGTGTGTGTGTGCATCTTTGTGTGTTTTGTGTGTCTGTGTGCACGTGTCTGTATGTGTCTGTGTATGTCTGTATGTGTTTGTATGTCTGTGGGTCTACAGTGTGTCTCAAAAATAATTGTGCAAGTCAAAACCGCCCTCTTTGGTAATGAGAAAAACACTTTTGTGACGTCATGTTTATATCACCATCAAGGGCATAGTCTCAGCTTTCAAATGCCGTTTGTTTTGTTCAGTTTGTTTGTTTTAATCCAAAGAGGGCGCTTTTCACTTGAACAATTTTTAAGACGTGCTGCAGCATGTCCCAAAAAAATGTGCAAGTAAAAGGCGCCCTTTTTGGTAATTAGAAAATACTCTTGTGACATGATGCTTACATTATTATCAAGGGCAAAGTCTTAGCTTTTAAATGCCATTTGTTTTGTTCGATTTGCTTTTTTTTTAATCTCGAGATATGTTGTAAACAATAAATGGGTGGAATCACAATTGTGTCACTTTTGCAAGGGACATTATTAAAAGTGGCACGATTGTGATTTTACCCTCTCTTAATATTTAAATTAAGATATCTCAAGATTAAGAAAAGCAAAAAACAAACGGTATCAAGATTAAGAAAAGCAAAAAACAAACGGTATCAAGATTAAGAAAAGCAAAAAACAAACGGTATCAAGATTAAGAAAAGCAAAAAACTAACGGTATTTGAAAGCTAAGACTATACTCTTGACGTTGATGTAAGCAAGATGTCACAAGAGTATTTTCTCATTGCCAAAGAGGGCAGTTTTCACTTGCACAATTTTTTGAGACACACTGTATATGAGTGTGTCTGTGTATTTTGTGTGTCTGTATTTGTATGAGTGTATCTGCATTGGTATGTGTGTCTGTGTCTTTGTGTGTGTCTGTGTGTGTCTGTGAGTGTGTGTGTGTGTGTGTGTGTGTGTGTGTGTGTGTGTGTGTGTGTGTGTGTGTGTGTGTGTGTGTGTGTGTGTGTGTGTGTGTGTGTGTGTGTGTGTGTGTGTGTGTGTGTGTGTGTGTGAATCTGTGTTTTTGTGTTGGGTGTATGTTGGTGTATGTGTTTGTGTGTGTCTCTGTGTCTGTATTTGTGTCTAGTATGTAGACACACGCACAGGCCTACACAGACACACACACTCACACAGACATACACACACACAAACCCACTCAGACACGCACAGATACACACACAGGACTATACAGACACAGACACACATACATACCCACAGACAAACATAGAGACGCAAACCCCCAAAACACAGTCACGTGGCATACACAGATACACAGACACACAGATGCAGACACACAGACACAGACAAACAGACATGTGACACACAGATACACACAGAGTCACAGATACCAACAGAAACATACACAGTGTCACATACATATATGCACATACACACAGACAGAAGACACACATAAATACAGACAAACACACAGACACAGGTTCACACACAGACACACACAGGCACATATAGCCATAGTCAGACACCCACAGGCACACACAAATACCTGATATACAGTATATAGTATAGACAGACACACAAACAAACAACACAGACACATATACACAGACACGTGATACACACAGACACAAACGGACCCACAGACAGACACACTCTGAAACATACAGACACATGACACACAAACACATACATGTACACAGACGCACACTCTAAGACACACAGACAGACACAGACATACAGAAACATGCACATACAGACACATAAACAGACACACATACACATCGACAATTCGTGCCGCTACAGAGATACGATGCCAAGGCTCCCTAAAAATTATATGATTTTTGTGTGAATCGGTGTATATAAATTTCAAAGCCTAACTGATTTTTGGGCTGGCTACTCCCATTGAATTATACAAATGTGCTAGAAACATCCCTGATACTCAATCCAATCCTCCCTGAAACTACAGTGTGTCTAAAAAAAAAATTGTGCAATTGAAAACCGCCCTCTTTGGCAATTAGAAAATACTCTTGTGAAATAATGCTTATACAAACGTCAAGAGCATAGTCTTAGCTTCCAAACACCGTTAGTTTTGTTCAATTTGCTTGTCTGAATCTTGAGATATGTTAATTTAAATAACAAAGGGTAAAATTGCAATTGTGCCACTTTTACTACAGTCAGTTGTAAAAGTGACACAATGTGATTCCATCCTTTTGTTGTTTACAACATATCTCGAGATTAAAACAAGCAAATTGAACAAAGCAAATGACATTTTAAAGCTAAGACTTTGCCCTTGACGTTGATGTAAGCATCATGTCACCAGCGTATTTTCTAATTGCCGAAGAGGGCGCTTTTTACCTGCAGAATTTTTTGAGACATGCTGCAGCACGTCTCAAAAAAATTGTTCAAGTAAAACGCGCCCTCTTTGACAGTTAGAAAATACTGCTGTGACACACGTTTACGTCAACATCAAGGGCAACGTCTTAGCTTTAAAATGCTGTTTGTTTTGTTCAATTTGCTTGTTTTGATCTCGAGATATGCTGTAAAAAACAAAACGGTGGAATCACAACTGTGTCACTTGTACGGGAAGAGGGCCTGATGCTATTATTGAGTGTATAAAGTGGCACATTTGTGATTTAACCTTTTCGTGTTAAAGTGAACATTATCTCAGGATTAAAACAAGCAAACTGAACAAAACAAACGGCATTTGAAAGCTAAGACTATGCCCTTGATGGTGATGTAAGCATGACGTCACACAAGTGTTGTTCTCATTACCAAAGAGGGCGCTTTTGACTTGCCCAATTATTTTTGAGACACACTGTATATTGAAATAGTTGGCATCCCTGCCGCTAGGTTTTCTTTTCATGGCAAAAATTGTCGCCATGGAGGCAAAAAATTGGAAACGACAAGCATCACAAATTGGCGCTGGTGATAATTTGTGCTGATTTGTGCAAAATCTGATGGAACAAATTGTTGTCGGCAACAATTTGTGATGCGGTACCGATGTATCGCAACATACATGTAGGTCTGGGTTATGATAGTGTGTACCCTTAGAAGACACATAGGCAGAGAATATCCATTTTATTTGCTTCTCTTTATTTACTTTGTGAGGCATATTACACACTGTGTTGCTTTGTATCTACAGACAATCAATGGAATCAATTCTTTTTTAAATTCCATACAGCTTAATACATACAAATAGTAATTAGTTTCAAACCAGTGACCTGCCTACTAGGGTAATGCAGGTAGTGTGTCATAACAACAATTGTAATGATATAATATGTTAATTGTATACATTTATGAGAATTTTGTGTGTGCTGACTGCAGATTGTTTAAAAACTAATTGTTTACAAACTGTTATCTGTATGTATACAAAATTTCAAAATGTTCTGCTCCTACCTACGTGTATTTCCGAAACGTGATCACTGCATATGTACAATACAACCACACATACACAATGATCAATGTCAAACAGAAGCCTGCAGACTATTCGTTGCAGTGTGTTGTCAAAGGGTGGTAGGTATATGTGTTCAATTTCCTGAACTTTGAAATAATCTCCCACTCAAAATCAGGAATTCTGCTCTATATATTTTCCTTGTTTTCTTGGTTCATCTAAGATCTGTGTTACTATTTGTATACAGTGCACACACTTAATTAATTACTAATATTATTATCATGATCATAATTTACTAATAGTCCATCATCTGTAATCCTTATACAAAGTATCTGTACAATGTATGCACTCAAACCTACCAATATCGTCTTATACTATGATATCGAGCACAATGCGGCCCCTTTACTTAGTATACACTTAATTATACAAACAAGCAAAGTGATAAATACCAAAGCATCTTTGTTAATTACCAAAAAGTGCATAATGACCAGAAGTACACAAATTTACATTTGGCATAGAGCTCATGTGCACGTGCTCAATTTAACTAGCAGTTCTGATCAATGTAACATTGCACTACATGCTTTGAACATAATTGGAATTGTCAAAAAATTTTGTGTTTAATTATTGTTTGACTGTATTGCCTTGTACTGCCTCACTACTATGCGTGATTTGCAGTTGTGTTTTTACCCTTTAGTGTCATGACAGTTGTCAGAAATTGGAAATCAGGGATCTATATGGTTCCCAAGTTTTTCTTCAATACAAGGGAACACTACCTACTCTTTTCCAAAGAATCCACATGTAGGAACAGTGATTTTTCTATTTTTAACTTGAGATTTGAACTTTCCTGTTGAAAAAAAAAATCTGGAATTCTGTTTCAACTTGCAGACAAAATGAAAAATCTGATTTGCCATATAAACCTGGCATACATGAAAAGGTGACAATTCCAGTTACATGTACATAGATTTCAATACAAGTATTTTGTACCTTGTTTTGCTTCTGTTTCTTTGTTTTATTGTCAACTTTTTGCTAATTTCTATTATGAATTTCATGGTTTTCTCTTTCAAAATGTGAAAATTTTAAGAACAAAGAGGTTTTCCATGATTTCCCATCAAACTGACTTCCTGTTAGTGGTCATTTTTGTTAGCTCCTATCCATTTTCCATAATTGCAAAAATCACTGTTCCTACACGTCTTTAAGACGCTATATAACACTGTGGAAAACCCGTTTAAAAATGGTTGAACTTTGCTATCTGACATATATATCTGACAGTGTTTGAATGGACAAATAAACACCCTAGAACACAAAAGTTCGGACAGTTATGCTGTCACTAGTACAATATGTGCAGATACAAATTGGCACATTAATTATTCTCATCCGATAGAAAATTCTGCAACACAGCAGTCTATGGGGGGAAGCTGGAATGGTCTCTGAATGATTTTCACTTTTTTAAAGCACTTGATTGTTGTAAACTGCAGTTTTTTCAGGGCTTCATTTTTAGACCACATCAGAGACACTGGTAGCATGGGGAACCATTTAGCTCAATTTTTTAAACTGGAAACATTGTTATACAATAAATGCCTTTAAAGCCACAGGCTAACATTGACCACAGTTTAATAGATTGTGAGCTACATAATCTTCCATGCTCTAAGTGTCTTTGGTAAGGTCTAAAAATGAAGCCCTGAAAAAAATTGTAATTCAAAGTGATGATTTAGTGCTAACGAATGAAAATCTACCAGCACTCAAGTTGACCAGATTCACCTGCTCATTTCCTCCCATAGACTTAATGTCGATCTGTCTAATATAGTCGGGTGGAGTACTAATAGCTTATTCAGGCATACCATGCCAGGGGCTACATAACTTTCCAAACTGTGGTATTCTACGGTGTTTATTTCTCCATTTGAACACTACTATGTAGCTCACTTCATTCAGTTTGACAATTTTTTTTTAACTTGAAGCTCCACAATGTGAGCCTATTATTTTAAGTCAACTTTTGAGCACTGAACAAGACATTATCATCAATCCTGCAAATCGAAGAACCTTCACAGAGGAAGGTAATCATTAATGGCACGGTTCGCTCTCATACTTTTAGCCAACCGTTCCCAAAATAAGTTTTGACCATCCTCGTCCTCCGTCCACAACATATAGGGTTTGTTTTCACTCAGAAACAGACGCACCATATACGGCAAATTGTTGTCTCGTATGTCTTCCAGGAATACCAGGATGACCTTGTCTAGTCTGGTGTCATTGACATGCTCCAAGGACATCCGAAGCTTTATCATGAACCAGCGATTATCAATGGAGTGGTTGCTTATCAACAGGACTGTTTTGTAGCTGTTCTTAATGACGTGGACGACGGCATCGTCATAAAGCATGCCAGGGATGAGATCATCGTCACCGTACACTACATTGTCTAAGTTCTCCAACCTCTCTTCGACTGCTGGTTTCAAGATTTCATTGACCCACCATTCGTCTTCGTCATGGAATATGACGTTCAGCTGGTACTCATAGTTCTCGGCATTCTGATCATCTTCAACCTCGTAGTAGCCAAAGACGGCAAGCTTGAGGAGAAAGAATTTGAATTTCAGCAACCAACGTTTATAATACGCAATGGCGCCGAGAACTCCAATTATGATGACCGAAAAAAGAATTCCAATGATTAGTCCGATATTTGGTCCACAGATGTGCTCAGGATTAAAGGATAAAATAGGTTTATCGATGAATTTCTTAATGGATGTTGCAGAACAGAGTGTTTGGTTTGGATTCCAGAGTTCGATGTTGCTAGTTTCTAACCAGTTTCTAAACCAAGCTAAGTCACAGTTGCATGTGAATGGATTTGTGGATAAGTCAATTTTTAATGTGTTTTGAGTTGGGAAGTTTGTTCCAGCAGATATAGTACTGATTTGGTTACCAGCAAGATACAATTTACTTAAATTTGAGACTCCTGCAAAAAGTGTCTTCTCTATGGTTCGCAGTTCGTTGTTTTCGAGATGAAGTACTTTAAGTGAGTAGAGATCAACAAAAACAGTAGAAGTAATTTCATTTATATCATTGTTGCTAAGGTTCAAGTGTGACAGTAATGGTAAATGAGCAAAACTTCCAGATTTGAGGCTAACAATCCGAGCACTTGACAGGTCCAGTGTCCGAAGATTGGGTAAACAATTAAACACCCTTGAATCAATTTCCTTCAAATGGTTTCCTTTTAAATTGAGTACATTGAGAGCCTTAAGACCTGAGAAGAGGGATATGTTCTGTTTTTGATCAAATATGTCCCGGTCTTCTAATTCTGTGTGCTCCATGTTCAGTTCTCTAAGAGATTTTGTATTTATGAACTGATTATAAGAAATTACTCCGATAGCAGAGTATGATAGATCTAAAAGTCGTAGGTTTGTCAGTTGGCTGAAGACCCCCCTCAACGGCAGGTCGCTTTCATGCTGAAGGTACAACTTCTGTAAGTTGATGACCTCAGTAAATGCATCCTGGCTCCAGTCAAAAATTTGATTTTCTGATATATCCAGGGATATGACATTGACTAAACCAGTAAACATTCCGGCGTAAATCTGCCTGAACCGATTGTTTGAAATATCTAGAGATAAAAGAGTTGGAATGGTCCAGTTTCTGTTTTCCAGTGATTTTAATAGGTTGTTGGACAAATCGATGGATAGAATTGATGGCATATCATCAAATGAAGAAGAGTCTAAGTTGATCATTAAATTTCCAGACAACTTTAGTTCCTGAAGATTTGGCATACATGCAAATATCTTATTTTGTAGATAGGCTAGTCTGTTATATGATAGATCGAGATGTGTTAGCGTATTCAAAGCACAGAAAGATTCATATGACAAAGTTGAAATTCTATTACTGATATCCAGTCTTTGTAATTTTTCAAATCCCACAAATGCATAAGGTGGTATGGTAGTTATGTAGTTGATAGCAAGGTCCAGGTTGATAATTTTAGGCATAGTTTGATGACTGCTGTTTGATGCGTTGAATGGCAGAATCCTTCGAATATTTGTGAACGAAACATCCAATTCACTGATCTGAGTCATGCCAATGAAAGGCTGGATGCTAAAGGTAGACAGGGAATTACCTCCCAAAAGGAATGTCCCTACCATCGTCAGACATGAAAAGACTGCATCAGGTAAAGACTTGAACTGATTGCCACTCATATCCAGACGGCGACGGTGCTGTTTTGTAATGGGGAAAAATCTTGCCGATGGATTTGAGTGATTGTGTTGGCACCCAAATCAATATATATGGGGTCTTCCAATTTTGAGAAACCCTCAAAACTGACATTTTGTATCAAATTATCCCGCATATCGATCTCGGTAATTCGGGAGAGATATTGTAAAGCCACATGAGGAATTTCAAAGAGTTTGTTTCCTGCCAGCTCTACTTTGGAAAGAAGAGGGCTATACCAAAATAAAGATGGTGGGAGAGATTTGAGGTGATTCCGGCTCAATTTCAAAGCACTCAAATTCTTGAGGGGCCAGAACGTTGCACTTTCTATGGATGAGATTTGGTTGGCCTCTGCATCAAAGTCTTCAAGTTCCTGTAGGTTCTGAAATGAATTGTTGGTCAGCCTGGTCAGCTTGTTGTCAGACAGGTCGAGTGTGGTGACATTATCAGGGAGGTCCTGGGGTACCGAGGTGAGTTGGAGCTTCGTGCAGTCTGCCTCCACGCCGGAGCTTGTATTCATGATGGCACATCCCTTTGATTCTGATCTGGCCTCAGTCTTGAAGATGAACACAGAAGAAATGATACCCTGTATACACAACAGGATGACGACTTGTCTGGCCGATGTGTAGACATTAGAGGGACGTTTACCGTTCTCCATTCTGAAATCAAAATTGAAATAAGTATAATCGTCTTAGCACCTGAAGAGGTTTTACCACATACAGCACAAACAGTTTAAGCAATTGATAAAGATTGACCAATGAATCAATATTTTTCCATGAGTTTCCAAAGGAAAACAGCATTTACTCACTTAAGTAGATGAGGCAGCAGAGATTCAGGATTATATTGTATACAAAAAAACTCCTGTTTGTAACACTTATCTCATGCCGTGCCATAAATCAAGTGAGTGGAAAATGAACAGAGCTGTCAGTTTTATACCATGCAGACACCAGGCATCGGGGAAATGTGTTTGGTAATTAACAAAATTATCTAAGTGATAAAAGCCTCTTAAATTTAACATTCAGTTTCTTGTCTATATGAAACTTCTCGTTTACAAGTATTGTGTGTTACTAATAAATCATCAAATTGATCAACATTTAGTTTCTGGTCGATATGTTACTTCCTGCTTTCAATTATCATGGGAGAGTAATAAATCATCTAAATGATAATTTCCTCAACATTTAGTTTCTGGTCGATATGTTACTTCCCGCTTACATGTATTTTGTGAGAGTAATAAATCATCTAAATGATAATTGTCTCAACATTTAGTTTCTGGTCTCTATGTTACTTCCCGCTTACGAGTATTGTGTGCTAGTAATAAAATCATCATCTTGAGAGTGGGTGTGACTTGGTCGTCAAAACCACCCACAAAAGTCACTCAATCACTTGAAATTTGGTAAGAAGGTTTCTCGAGTGACCCATCAACTTGTTATATTGGCATATGTTTCAGAGTACTTTGTTCTTGAGGCATTTTCAACCTCTCCCAATCATGCAACTGCCCTTGTGACATCAGACAACCACACCCAAGGCAATTTGACAGTTTTCACTTTGTAACTGTGATGCAATTGCATGCATGAAAGGTTTCAGTTTTATTTCCTGGTCACATAGATAATTGCTTCTGTCTAACCAGGAAGTTTGATCTTTTAGTTTCCGTTTTACATTGAAAGAAACTAATATTGACACGTCAACCTGCAATGTGGTTTCCACACATGCTAAAGAGGGATGCAATTTGTGCCTTTGTTTACATGCTGAAATTATGTTATTCGTTTAGGTCCCGGGGAGAGAGAAATTCTTTCTACAGTGTTACATGTACTTTTAATAGTAGTTAGTAGTAGTAGTAGTAGTAGTAGTAGTGGTAGTAATAGAAGTAGCAGTAATGCTCTGAAAGACTTAACCATTGTATTTTTAGAAATTAAAAGTGAAAATGTCAGTCATGGATCTAGAGGGGATGCCAGCTGTGCACCACTACCCCCATTATTTGCCAAATCACATTTTCTTGTACTGATAATTTTATTCACTGATTATCTGTATGCACTAAACTAATGCCTCCATTTTTCCGTTTTACAAAATCAAAATTCCGTTTTACAGTTTTCCCATTTTCCTTGATTTTCTGCATTACTCAAAATCACCTATATAAACACCATATTATTACCTATATGTAATACTTGCATGATTACAACTCAAATTTCTGATATTTGAAATTCTGAAGCCGACCAACATGGTAGTGAGAAAGATGAACGCCAGAGGGGCCCGTACAGGCGTTGGCTAGGGAGATTACAGTTACTCTCATGTTTGGTAGTGGGATTATTTAGTTAAAGAATGATTTCAGACACATAAATATTTGTTCATTTTGTAATTTACTATGAATTTAAGGTTTAATATTACTTCATCATTTCCCATTTTCCGTGTTACACTTCCCATTTCCGTGATTTTTCTCCATATTCCTTATCGCGGAGGAATGGAGGCCTTACACTATTAAAACCATCCTGGAAAACCACACCCCTTTACCGTGGCTACCATGTTTGGAGCTTGGTATAAAAGAACCTAAGTTACCTTAACCCTATTTCTGGCCTATTTCAGACCAGGTTTTTTTTTTCAGATTTCGGCCGCCGATCGCGCGATCGCCGCGAAAATTTGCGTGCGCATAGAGCCGGATGTAAACTACACGACTGTATAGTAAAATTTTCAAAAAAAATATTTTTTTCTAGTTTTTGAAGTAATTAATTATGCACATAATTGTATGAAATTTTGTTTTCGCCTATAACTCACTAAAAACAGCTGGTAGAATGCTAAATTTTGGTGAAAATATCCATTTTGACATTTCTAACAATTATCTACAAAAACATTTGCTGAATTGGAATTAATTTTTTATGTATTTTATTGTTTTGTGAATTTCTTATGTATTTCTCTGTTTTTTCAGCCTTTTGTTTTCTATTGTTTTTTCGATGAAATTTGTTGGGGACACTTTTGCAATCATAAACAGCATAAAATTAATTAATTTTAACCAGTAAAAGCAAAAGTAATCATACATTTATGATTTTTGGCTGAAAACACAATTTCCATTGATTTTGTACACGAAATCACGTTTTTGAGCAATTTTAGGGTTGACATGCATGTATAAAAATCGGCGACTTTTTATACATGCATGGTTCAAAAGAATGCGCAAGACTTGAAAGTGAAAAGTTGGCGAGCGACGGCGGTGAAAAAATTTGCGGCGGCGGCATGGTCGCGAAATTCGTCGAGGGGGGGGGGGTTCAAATTGCCCCCCCCCAGTTAATATAGGTTAAACAAAGGGCTATCACCCCTTCCCTAGCTCTTTGTGTGGTTAAAGCTCTTTACTGGAAATCATTTCTCCTTCATTTTTATGTGCAGGCCTGTTGCAGAACTGTTGACCAATCTGCAAGAAAAGTTTGCCCAGCGGCTTGCCATCCATCTCAATAACATTTTCATCCATCAGGTAAGTGATCTGAAGTGATAATGAAAAAAGCATGCAATTTAAAAACAAGAAGGGAATTGTATGTTGCATTAGATTTTATTTTACTCTCTGTGTTCCTATCCACCTGTTATCTATTCATCTATCAATCTAAATACATACCTGCCAACTATTCCGATTTTGGCGGAATCTTTCCGATTTTTCGTTATTGATTCCGCATTCCGAATTTGTTTCCGAAAATTCCGATTTTTTGATTTTCTGAAATTATTAACAAATAAAACGACTTGAGCAAAAGCCTAACGTGCCCGATATTGTATTGTAGGGCATTTGATTCTGCATTTATTTTTCTCCGTAGTGGCCCCACATCACAAATCGAAACAGCGCAATGCCTACCGGGAAGGCAGTACAATGGTGATGTCATTGCCTGGATACACTAAAAAATTCTTTACAAATAAGCAGAGTGGTAAATTACCACATTTTGTAGTGTGATATATTCAGCGAGGACTATAGCTTCTACAGGTGTGCACAAGTTGGATAAATCAGGGTTGTAGTATTTTTAATAATTGTTTTAGTGCAATCTTACAAGTTGGCTATTTTAAGCATTTAGCAGAGGGTCTGCATGGTTAGTCTTGAAAAGAGGCGCTTAACTTTTTTTTAGAGCTGGAAAACATCACAAATCATGTTTTTTTATTGGAAAGCAGACATAATTTTCCTTCACCTGCTTCGATTTAAGAAAAATCTACGTTTCGATTAAATTTTGAGAGTGCTTTGAAGTTGCTGCGTTGCCCCTGGAAAGGTGCTGTGTAACCTGTAGTGGAGACTCTAGATGCACCGGTCGTCTGCTCCAGGGCTCGTTATTTGTTGGAAAGGACGTTTTATCTCAATTTCTGAACTTCAAATATAAATTCTCTATTAAAGGGGTAAGTCAAGTCAGTCTGAGGAAGGAAATATGTGTGTTATAGTGTGTATATTGCATGCATATGGAATTTGGGATTTTAGCCTGGTTTAGCGGCAGAGACCGGCTTTGTGAGTGTTCGTAAAGTGAAATCCTTAGTCCCCCTTACAAAAAAAGTGCTATGGTATACCATAAATATACCATACTAATATCTGTATGATACCATAGAATTATACCATACAAGTACCATATAAATATACCATACATATACCATACAAGTACCATATAAATATACCATACATATACCATACAAGTACCATACAAGTACCACATAAATTTACCATACAAATACCACACAAATACAGTGTACCATATATCTAATTAGCATTTTTGGGACAAATTGATTCAAATATGCAAATTAGGCTACCATACAAATACCATAGAAAACACCATACATCTACCATATAACCACCATACAACCACCATATTATCTACCATATAATCACCATACATCTACCATATATCTACCATATAACCACCATATCATTTACCACAAAACCACCACACATCTACCATATAATCACCATACATCTACCATATATCTACCATATAACCATATCATCTACCACAAAGCCACCACACATCTACCATATAATCGCCATACATCTACCATATATCTACCATATAACCACCATATTATCTACCACAAAATCACCACACATCTACCATATAATCACCATACATCTACCATATATCTACCATATAACCATCACATCATCTACCACAAAACCACCACACATCTACCATATAAACACCATACATCTACCATATATCTACCATATAACCACCATATATGTAAGGTGATTATATGGTAGATAATATGGTGGTTATATGGTGGTTATATGGTAGATGCATGGTGGTTCTGTGGTAGATAGGTGGATGTCATATGATATATATGGTATATTTATATGGTACTTGTATGGTACTTGTATGGTATTTGTATGGTAGCCTAATTTGCATATCTGAATAAATTTGTCCCAAAAATGCTAATTAGATATATGGTATTTGTGTGGTATGCATCTACCATATCACCATACACTGATCATATAACGACAAAACATCTACCGTATACCGACCATACATCTACCATATCACCACCATACATCCACCTGATATTAGTAACGAGCATGCATATACCACATACTAGTAACCACCATTCATCTACCATATAACCACCATTTCATCTTCCATATAACCACCGTACATCTACCATTAAACCATCATACATCTACAAGATAATGGCCGACT
>JZLH01S0606512.1:7128-17298 GCA_001188425.1 Eucidaris tribuloides | reverse complement strand
GGGCTTTGTTAGGCCCTCTACATTCAGCTGTAGCAGGGAGATACCAGCCCGTACGACATCCGTAGGTGCCCGCCCTGATGAGGGCACATGCTCCGGGTTGGTTCCAATCTGTTGTGGCTGATGATCCATCAGTATCGATGAGAAGAAAGTTGATTGGTGTAAATGCTACTAACTCTAGTTGTTGTCGTTCGCCTGACTTCCGCCAGTTGACAGGGTTCACCACGAGAAGGTCGACGAGTAGTTGCATTGCATGTAAGATTGTAAGATGATGTGTTTATAGACACTGTTTAACGTTGTGGAAACCCCATTAGAAAAAAAAATAGTCAAACTTTGAAATCTGACCCGTAAGATAGTGTTTGAATGACAGATAAACACGCTAGAATACAAAATTTTATACCATTATGCTATCACTAGCAAAACATGTACAGATAAATATCAGCACATTAATGTCCTGGGGAAAGAATCCATAACAAGGGAGAAAGCTGAAATGGCGACTCATTGATTTTCGCTTAGTACTCTTATAATCGTCTTAAACTGCATATTAAAATTATTAAAATTAAAATTATTTTTAACACCTAGTATATTTACAACAATATTCTACAAGTACCCAAGTCATTGCACAACCTGACCCAATCCATCAACTATTACTGAGATGCTGAAGAACTATACATGTATCACCCACCGCACCGCACAACTTGCACCCTATCCTGCACTGTCCCCCTTTTTTCCAGGCCTTCATCGTTTTAAGCTTATTGCTTATGATGTGAGTTCTGCTGCATTTCTTTTCAAATCACACTTATTCTCATTCCCCCACAATGCGAAAACTTCAAATTTTGGTTAATTATATCAATTACAAATCTAGGAAATCATCATCATCATCATCATCATTTCTAATAATTTATAAATACTCTCAAATAGATTTTGCTTTCTTATAGTTCTTTTAAATATCAATGTAATGTCAATTATTCTGAATTATTGAAAATGTGTATATACTATCATATTGTATTATATACAATGAAAAAACAAACAAACAATACTGCAATTGTATAGGCCTAAACAATAACATTATATAATGTATCATCTGTTTTTGTATCGTTATTGTTGGTTTATGAACTTGAAATGTTTGAATTGTATATTATCACTGACATATTGTAAAAACTTAATGATATGATTATTGACCTGATTTGATTTGATTTGATTTGATACTTGATTTGTAATTATTGTTAATTTTGATATGTTGAAAATGCAGAAATAAAACCAAACTGAAACTGAAACTGAAAATAAAAATATAACAGTAATTCGAAATCACTTACGCAGACAAATAAAAAGGAAAACGTTAACGTGATATACAATCTTGTACAGTTTAACCAAATACAATAACAAGAACTCGGAATCCAGGTCAGAAAAAAAAACCAGCACTAAAATAAAACTAAACGTGTATGTATACAGTAATTCATGAAGTTTGTGATGTTGTTGGCAAAAGTAACAAGGTTAATACTTAATACAAGTTCATACAAAATAAATATGGGTATTTGTGCGTCCATGAGTATTACCAAACCTTATAATCTTGGCTTGGTGGCCGTTTGTTTCTAGAGGGAATGTTTATGATGCTTTAAAAACAAAAAACACTATAGATAGGGCATTTCACAATCAAATGACAATTATCGTCATGGCATGGTGTTTTGAAGAAAAGAAAACGTTATTCATTTTGATTCATTTTTGTGTGTGTGTGTGCATTGCAGGCCGTTTTTGCGCTTATATACATCGCACTGCCCCTGGAACTTGAGGTATTGGTAGAAATGTTCAGTTTTGCGGTTTGGCTCTCCTACAGCCTAATTTCTCTGGGATTTCTGATTCTGAGATACAAGAAACCAGATTTACCGAGGCCGTTCAGGGTAACTATCGGATATGATTACATGATACATAATACAGGGTATCAAAGTGAATGTTGTCTCATGATTGGAGTTGTATATTTGTGAATGTGAAATGATAATGATTAAATAGCGAAACACGAAGTAGCTACGTATTTTCTTTCATACGTGTACATGTATGTATACAGTATGTACTGTGTACCGTATGTAGACATTTTACTGACATTTGTACATAATACCCTCTCTACTCAAAAGTTTTAAGATGAAGGGGTCTTTCTATAATGATGTCCTAATGACGTTTATAATTGGAAAATAAAAAAAAATATTTGAAAAGAAATCAATGAACTCTAAGGCGGAGAGATTATCAAAATGCAGGCGTACCCACGACAAAGGGGCTGGAACTTGAAATGTATCATTTTTCTCTATAGGGGTGAGGTGTTAATTCACCCAAGCATCATAGTTCAGTTTTATATTTCCCATGAAACAGTTATGATGGTTTGGAAACACTTCCAATAAACAAGAAGTGCCAGTAAGTTCCTCTGAAGCAGTTTCAGAAAGAAAACCACATCCCGTGAAGAAGAAAGCGCCTCCTATCTTCGTAAGACAGTAGTAAGGAGGGTAAGGCGAGTAATTAAAGATGATGGCCTTCTTTCCACGTTATTATACCCAATGTACTGAAAAGTCGCTTGTCAGTTAATTTTGGGATGTTTGCAATATAAAACCGCCTTTACAATTGAAAAAGAATAAGAAATTATAACTTGAAGAGGTCTTGTCTAAAATATGGGACGTATCCTCCTTACCACTGTCTTATGAAGATAGGAGACGCTTTCTTCTTCGACGAATGTGGTCTTCTTTCTGGGACTGCGTCAGAGTTACATATTGACATTTTTTGTTTGTTGGAAGTCTTTCCAAACCATCAAAACGGATTCATGGGAAATATGAAACCGAATTACTTACTATGCTAATGTGAATTAACACACCCCACCCCAATAAGGGGGGGGGGAACAATTTCTAAATTTTATGTTCCAGCCCCTCTGCCGTGGATGCCCCTGCATTTTGATAATCTCTCCGCCTTGGAGAAGAAAGGACAAACATATTTATTGATTTCTCTTCAAATAATTTGTTATGTTCCAATAAAAAACTTCATTAGGACATCATTATAGAAAGACCCCTTCAAATCAAAATGCATGCGTTATGATGTATGTTGTAATACTTTTGAGTAGGGAGGGTATATAGATGTGTGTGTGTGTGTGTGTGTGTGTGTGTGTGTGTGTGTGTGTGTGTGTGTGTGTGTGTGTGTGGTATGTGTGTGTGTGTAGTGTGTGTGTGTGTGTGATGTGATGTGTGCAGGAGGTACGATTGTGGGTGTATGTTTTAAAGATGAGGTTACATTGTGGCGCGTATTTCGGCTGTGGGGGGTACCCCAGAATGAAACATTTTAAAAACGGTTTAAAACAATCACAGGTGTGTGCTAAGTGACCGGTTTTTTTTTTATTTTTATTTTTTTTTTACTTCCATAAATGATGTGGTATGTCTTTTGTGTGTTGTGTGTCTATTGTATGTTGCGGCGTGCAGGAGGCACATTGTGCGGTGTATGTTTAGTATGATACTTGTGGGCGTATTTCGGCATTGTGGGGTTTAAATCATACACCACTATGTGTTTGTTATACCTATTATGGAACACCCACCACGTACATATCAGGCAACACCCCACAATGTCAGCTCTTGTACGGTATGTGTGTGTGTGTGTGTGTGTGTGTGTGTGTGTGTGTGTGTGTGTGTGTGTGTGTGTGTGTGTGTGTGTGTGTGTGTGTGTCCCCAAATAAAAATTCATATAGACACACATGTCAAAACGTAGTCGGATCGTATTGTATATGGTCGCCTTTGCATGTTTAATGAATATCTTTCAACAGAATAACCTTTAACCGTTGCAGACAATATACAGGTATGACGAATCAATTTAATTATTGTAATGTTTCCTCTCTTTGAACAGGCACATTGGTCTTTAGCTGCCATTCTCTTTGTCATATCAGTTTACTTTGTGATAGCTCCTTTCTTCGCTCACTTCACCCTCTACAACATCGCAGTTATAATTCTGATCTTGTCTGGACTCATTTTCTACTTCCCATTCGTTCATTATAAGTACAGGCCGTGGTTTTCTGGTAAATATAATTGTTTAACCTTTGTTCGGGTCGACCTTATTTTCTTGATATCTTTTGTCAATATTCTGGAATAACAAAGTTTGCAATTTGGGAAAGGGGTAATAATAATTGTTGCAATGAAAAAGCCCCCTCTCCCACCCCCCCCAAAAAAAAAATACATTGGATTATATCATATTGTTGAATTTACTTTGGTTCAGTTGCTGTTTGATGTTATGATATAAATATATTTGCCTATATGTGTATAAATATTTTTTTTACTTTTATTTTTATTTTTATTGTTATTTTCATCTATTTTGTTTTATAACTTAATGATATTTTAGATAAATTAAACAATATCTTGCACACTCTGAGTTGCAGAGGTTAGAAATGTGTCCTGGTTGGCTGTGGGTGGGGGCCGGTCGAGTTTTGGATATGGGTCTTAACGATTCATATTTAATCCACAAATGCTTAAAATTTAGATCTTTGAGATTTGAATCTGGATTCAGGGGTCGGCTGGTCACTATTCGCAGCCGATGGGGATTTGTTTTTGATCCATGTAAATTAGAGTGTATGGTTTAATATGCCCATCTATAGTTTGATCTATTATATTTTAACAACATTGTATTTTAATACTTAAGGTGGCAGCTTTATTATAAAGCTTTCTGCTTTTCTTGCTGTCTCCTCTATCTTATGTTTTTATATTCTGTATATTGTATATATGTATATATTTTTTGTTTTTAATCAATGATGGAAATAAATGAAATGAAATGAAATGAAATATATATATATATATATATATATATACTCTAAGATTGTATTCTAATGCTATGAAATGAAAAGTATAAAACTCCATGTTTCTCATGTTTTTGTTTATTATACTGTATATCAATTTGTTCATTTATGTATTACTTCATATAAATATAGATGCAGAAGTGAAAAAATAATCCAAATCCAATAAACTAGAATTTAAGAAAAAAATCTCTATTTACACGAACTGGAAATCGTCATAGTTTTATCATAGATTTCTTCAGATTGTTAGGGGCGATGAAGTAAATCTGAATTACTATTATTTTCATTATCATTATTATTATTTATTATTTATTTCAATAGCAGTATTAGAGTTAGGCGAAGTGTCGGTGTTGTTTGTCACCTCCGCCCATTCTTGTTCAATCTATTTCGTATTTTGCTGCAGTCACGTATGTCTCACGCGTGTCGTTCAGTCTCGTTCAAGATTTTACCCCTTTAGCCTTTTTTCCTTTATGCAATTAACAAACAAAAGACCGTCATAATTATTTTCATTTCCTCTTGCAGACCAACTGACAATTTTCCTTCAGCTGTTGTTTGAAGTTGTGAAGACCGAATATCAATCTCCAGAGGAACACGCCCAAGAACAAATCAGGAAAGAGTCAAATCCAAAATAAGTCGTGTATTATGAAAGTACATGTACATATATAGGTTTAACCCAGGCAAAAGAAGCCCCATAGGATCGACTGTTATGAACGACAACTTTGAACAATCATTCAAAATCAGAGATTGATTAGGGTATATTGGACCAAACACTCTGTAATAGAACAATTATTCCTTACTTCAGTTATCACCACAATATTATTATATAACCCTACCATGTTGACGGTAATTTGTGCCGATGTACAGGAATTTCAAAAACGTTATCATATACAAACTATTTGTTTTATTCTCTTTAACATCAACATTTGATACTGAATCAAATCCTTGCGTTCCTGGTAGCTTCCTCATCAATTAACATACGGCAATTTTGGGGATCGGGTCGAAAGAGCATTTCGTGATTCCTCGTGTAATTTACCGTGTGAAACCTATACAGTGTGTATCAAAAAAAAGTAGACACTTAGAAAAAAATTCTCACACAAAAAATTCATGATCTTGAGATTATATTTTTTACATGAATATTTTACCTTGGATCTAAGCTACCTGATGACACTAT
Organism: Eucidaris tribuloides; assembly: GCA_001188425.1. Classification (NCBI taxonomy): domain Eukaryota; kingdom Metazoa; phylum Echinodermata; class Echinoidea; order Cidaroida; family Cidaridae; genus Eucidaris; species Eucidaris tribuloides. The sequence continues at coordinate 11,326 of JZLH01S0606512.1, read as the reverse complement.
TGGTATTGAAAGTATTTCACGCATGAGTGAGCACAACCCACTTTTGTCCAACGGCCAAACATACATTTGCGCACAGAATTGTGTTCTTATAGTCAATGTTTAGTGCCTCACAGACCGGTGCTGCAGAAGCTCTCAACTTATCTGCACAAGTATTGAGTTCTCAGCATGCTCAAAGAAGAGCTAATATCAATTCTATGAAGAAAAAATACATAAATGAAGCAATGATTCAGATAAACCATCCTAATAAAGAAAATGTGATTATTCATGTAAAAAAGTAATCTCAAAATCATGAAAGTTTTTTTATTAATATTTTGTTCTAAGTGTCTACTTTTTTGATACACACTGTATAGGGAAACGAGTAAAGGCCCCAAGTCGAAACACCCAGTTGACGCACACACAACTACATCATCAGCGACGACGCATTAACGACATCATCGTTATCAATAATTAACAATTTTGTTCTACCAGGGTCTTGTCGTTTATAACAGTTTACCTAAAGTGTCATATTAGAAAATATTATATATCACCTAATAAGATAATTTGGAAATAAATATAAAATGCCATTTGTTACCTGAACCCTAGTTTGCTATTCCATTCCGTCGTTTCCACTTTCTTTCATTTGACCCGTACCTTTAAATTGTTATGTTAATTGCAGTTATGTTCTTTTCTTTATGATTGTGATGTTGCCTATTGATAAAAGTCGTTAATGTATTATATGGGGCCTTTTGTTTAATGTGCACTTTCACCTTTTCTATATTGGCCCCCCATAAATTTAAAAATATATATAGTTTATCAGTCTTTGTACACTGTATATATATTTTTAAATGTGGCAATGAATATATGAAAACAAATGAATAAGAACATCTTTAAAAGACAAAAACACGAAAATACATTGCGGAGGGGATACATTTCTTCGAATGTGTTTGAAATATTTATCTTGCATTCATTTTATATATATTATTTATTCGTAAGTTGTTCAAATTACTTTTTTTTCGTATTGAACTTCAAAGTACATTCACTTTGAAATATGTTTTCTTTTGGGTATTATATAAATATTGGTCGTAATTATGTTCGTGTTATACATGTATATTGATTTTAAAAAAAAAACCCCTTATATAATATAATATCATGACTATGAAATAGTTTTAAACATAAACAATATTCACAACATTTACTATAATGACATTTTAATAGGAGATATACAATGTATATTATACATGTACTTTGCGTCTTTGCTCTAAGATCTAGAAGCAGTTCTTAAATGTAATTAATATGTAGGACGTTTGATGCTTTCCGTGACGCCGAAGAAATAACCAATAATAACGTAGATGAGTAGGACACGAGTATAAAATGATGATAATAATATGAAATAATATCGTTGTCCGGCGGATTAGATGGTGTGACTATGATATGTTCTATGTCCTTAGGGTGTTAATATTAAATTGGCTCTAACTTGACAACCAATGGCTCAGTTTACATGAAATCAATAGTTCACATGAAATCAATGTATTGTGATCTGTTTAGATCCCTCTGTCAGTATGTTTAGTGCATTATATCAAATTTGTCGGGAGACGATGTGAACTTTCCAACACGACTGTATCCACTGTATTAATAATGTTTTTGCATATAGTGGAAAACAAAGAATACCATTGATGAGAAAGATGTGATTCGTTTACGTATAAAGCTGTATACCTCATGTCAGATTATGTAGACAAAGACGTTTCCAAGTGTTCCTTGAAAATCACCAGCGGAATATTCTCTTTTATTCGTTGTGCATTAATTTCGTCCTTTTAAATTAAATACAGAATAAGTGATATTACAAATACTGTATATCACAGATATCGCGAAAACGCATTTAGATATACATACCGTAATTGCATTATACCACGGAATTGAAAATTTATACAATAACAATACAGATGGAAGAATTATTATTACGAATGCTTTGTGTGGATTTCTTGCATCATGTTAACATCGTGTAAATACGATTAATCGCACCCCACCTCAAAATGTCGTGAGTCAGTGCTAAAACAAGGGAGCATAATAGTGAATATAGTAGGGATATTATGGAGTCAATGGTGCATAAATCGCGGGAACAAATACAGGCAGGAGTGGCGTCAGGGTAAAATTTTAAGGACAACAAAAACCTTTAGGAAGGCAAAAATGTCAGAAGGACCTTATCTAATAAATTACATTGCGAAAACCCCTTATTTTCGCAATTTTGTAAATTCTGCGCCCCTCCTCCGTTGGTGCTGCCCCTTGAATCATATTAAGTAAGAGCAAGTATAGATAAAGTTTTCGTAAATGCAATTAAAGGAATTCAATTTTTTTCCATATTGGAAATTTGTTTCGTTTACATGCGTAAACTTAAATACAATACAACTACAACAAAAACAGGATGATAATTCTTTATCATTATACGTTTGATATGAAGCTAACGCTATGCGCGAGATCTGAGATGTAGATCACAATGTTGTAGCTGCTACCCCAAATGTAACTTTAGAAAAGAGCGCTCGAGCGAGAACCAAAAAAAAAAAACACAGTTGTAAGAGGATGCGTCTATTATACTTTTGATGGTAAGAGATGATAAACTAAGATAATTAATAGTCATCTACACTCATTCTCATAATGATGGAATACTTAAAAATCATTTAAGAAGTTGCCCTTTTTCTGTGAACGGTACGTCTGGGATTAATATTTGTTCACCCCAGGTGAAACAATTATAACCTAAGTATTTCAGGAATTTGGGGCATTTTGTAGCGTCCGACTCGACACTAAAACCTGTCTTTATGAATGGCGGTGTTGTTGTTGTTGTTGAGTCACGTGGTGGTTACGCGCGTTATTAGACTTGTAACAGACACTATTCTGATGTTAATTTAGTGATAAATGACATTAAATCAAAATTTATCAGTTTTCTGTGTTGGTTTTTTAATAACTTTAACTTAATACTTTTTCATGATTTTTGTGGATTTTGAAAAAAAATATATATATAATTGTAATTGCACTCAAACGTATTTTAGTTTTTTCTTTAGTCATCTCATGAAATCCAAAAATTGCTTCACATACTGCGTTTTTGTGAAATAAACACTTGTCTTGAAAATTTTGGACGATATAGGAGAGAGAACTTAAGTATCAACAAAATATTCCATAATTATGAGCAGGAGTGTATATATTTATATATTAAAGATGTTACGTGTAATGGTATTTTGCCCGCCATTATCATTTTTTGTTTTATATGGTTATAATTGTATACATGTTGTATATATTGCAATTAATTGTTTTGTACAGGTATATATCCGTGGCATTATAATTGCTGTGCTTGTCCAAAATCTAAAATTTAATCAATATTAGTAAACAGATCCGTGGACCTTGGGTCGTGTTGAAACTCCGATATTCTGTGCGAGTTAATGATACAGTTGCCACTATTGTAGATATGGAAATATGGAACTCTCTAACGTGACTTCATTCTGCCACATTTTTTTGTAGTTGCTTCCATTTTTGTGTATAGCTTTGTTTTTGAATTGGCTAGAATTGTCAAATATCTCTGTAATGTACAAATACATGCTATATAATTTTACCATTGCATTGATAAGAGAAGTGTGTGAAATAAATATTCGACAGAAAAATAACGCTAATAATGATAACTGCCCTGTAGATCACAAAACTATTACTTTATATATTGTACTATAATTCCACGTAAAGGTATTAACGATTTCCGTAAAAACGTGAAATGACGGTACAGAATTTCCAATAACTATGTGTAAATACATTATATCATGTACATACATAGACAATTTTTACGTGTACTTTGTTGAAAATCTTTCATCGAAATAAAGTTCTACCTTTAAACAAAATCGTGTACACCACCGTCTAAGGATAATAATTACAGCAGTCCAAGTTTTTGCATTTAATTAGAAAATATAAATAATTAGGTCTATTGATAACATGACATGCAGAAGAGGCATACTGGTAGGGGCGTCACTAGAACTTTTTTCCGCTAGCCACCGAAAAAGCAAAAAGTGTGTGTGTGTGTGTGTGTGTATGTGTGTGTGTGTGTGTGTGTGTGTGTGTGTGTGTGTGTGTGTGTGTGTGTGTGTGTGTGTGTGTGTGTGTGTGTGTGTGTGTGTGTGTGTGTGTGTGTGTGTGTGTGTGTGTGTGTGTGTGTGTGTGTGTGTGTGTGTGTGTGTGTGTGTGTGTG
>JZLH01S0606506.1:5110-15740 GCA_001188425.1 Eucidaris tribuloides | reverse complement strand
GTTACGTACGTTAGTACGTAGTTAGAGTTACGTAGTACGTAGTGTAGTGTGTGTGTGTGTGTGTGTGTGTGTGTGTGTGTGTGTGTGTGTGTGTGTGTGTGTGTGTGTGTGTGTGTGTGTGTGTGTGTGTGTGTGTGTGTGTGTGTGTGTGTGTGTGTGTGTGTGTGTGTGTGTGTGTGTGTGTGTGTGTGTTTGTGCTTGTGTGTGTGTTGTGTAATTAGTGTAATGTATCAAGTAGTGATCAAGCCACTGGTTTGAAGATAATCAATACGTGTGGCATATGTTTATCAAATATCGTTCCCTGAATAACAGATGACTCTATTTTTGTATTATTCAGCCAATTAGATCCGGACAATTAAGGATCAGTGGACTTGTTTTGTGCACTTGCCAGTAATTATACATGTAACTCTTGTCCTATTGGTACCATGGAAACCTGCTCATGTATACTCATAAGCACTTACCAGCATTATATTGTCAAGCTTAATACCATGTAGTTCTTTTAATTTTGAGGATATAATGGACTTCAATTTTCATAATGACAATTTCAATTATTCATAGAATTCTTTTTATTCATGAATTTCATTGTTTTAGAACATGCTACGTGTAGGCCATGTTTCATATGTCCACCTCTGTTGTTATGAATAAGAAATGTAAATCATATCTATTATCAATGCGTACTTGTGCCTCTGTACCAAAGCTGCCGGAGGCATCATGTTTTCATGGTTGTTCGTCTGTTTGTCTACGTGTATGTGTGAATGTCTCTGTCCATGGTTTATATGTCTGTTTGTCTGTTACCAAGATGGGAACCATAGATGATAACCAAACCTGGATTAAGTATGTACAGGATGCAACAAGGAACTGATTAGTGTTTAGATCTGAAAAGCCGAAGGTCAAAAGTTACATTTTGATATGATTTGATTTATTATCTTTTTTTTACTAACATAGGTATAAACAAAAACAAACATAAAACATCAATGTAAATACACAAATGCACAGAAATGTATGCAAACTGTTAGACATAATTACAAACAAAAATGAGTTAAAGAGAAACAAGATGTACATGCATGCATCATTCATATATGATTATTTCTAATGTATACAAAGTCAAAATGAACCCCCAAAATTAAACAAAAGGAAAAATAAGATTGATGGGAAATGAGAGTCCTCTAAAATGCTATGCTTGGATTTTGAGAAACCCTCTAAAACAAAACAAAAAAGTTGTAACAGTGTTGGATGTCAATTTTTTTAAATCAACAATAAAAAAAAATGCCCCAAAAATAAAGGAAAGGAAAGAACGTGTACTATTGAATACAAACATGAACTTGAAATGACTAAGTCCAAGCTGTTGGAAAACAAGCTGTCGGAGTATGGAGGCATACCCATTGACTGAAACACAGTTGAATTGCTCCATTTTTAATGTAATTCACAGGAATATTCTAGTTATTTTTCGGTTTTACAGAGATTTTAATATCTTATGTACTTTATAATTTGGTTTATTCGATAGAAGTTTTGATATTGTAAAATGAAAGCAATCTAATAAGCATAAGTACATAAAAATGAATCTTATGGTTGTGAGATGCCAAACCTATTTTAGGTACTTATTTAACTAACATACCTATCTTCTTGTACAGTATTTTCATGTCTGTCTAATTATTTATTCATTTATGCATGTATCTGTGTGTAGATCTGTCTATCTCCCAAAGTGTAGTCACTCAGAATAAATTGAATTATTGCATACACGTGCATACTAATTCATCTTCATGTCTTGATTTGTCTATATGGGCAATTCCGTGAATTATTGGACAAATCACAAATTATATAAATTGGTCTATCGCGAATCGTATTACATTTTAATGGTTTGAATGGGTATGAATCATGAAGAAACAACGGGGGACATCATTTCTACTCTAAATTTTACGTCTTCAACAGCACCCTCTAGGAGAATCAGAACCATACATGAAATACCACATGTGGGACTAGCGTGTCTAAATCTCAGTTTTATGAAAAATTATCATTTATTCTGCAGTTTTGTCCATGCCAATAGCCTCTTCTCATTGTTTTGAAAGTAATAAAGTCCCACAAATGCATACTAAATCTGAAAAAGACATGAATAAATGCAAATTTGTGTGGCTGGACAAAATGTAACGTAACTAACCGTAACGTAACTAACCATGTTTTTGATGTTGTAGTGAAAAATGAAAAGATTTTTATCAATAAGTTATATATCAAATGACTTATCAAGATGCCAGAAATAGCATGAATACCACAGTTTGTTTCAGTTGAAAACAGGTTGAGGAAACTTTGAGGACAAAGACTTGTCATTTTTTTCCATGTCCTCTTTACGTAACGTAACTAACCATAATTAAAGTTCTTATTATTACTCACTGAAACATGTCTCATGATTTTGCTTGATGTTGTGAAATAGTTGCCAGTCTAGAGAATTGTCAGTACCAAAACAGAGAAATAATATGAAAGCATAATAAGAGCCAAATGTTGAGCAAAGTTTGTCATAAAGTGTAACGTAACTAATCACGGAATTGCCCATATCATCTTTTGCTGTACTAGTTTTATCTGCCGTAACACTCTCCTTGATGGGGGCCCCTCCTGCTTATGATTTCCTTCCTGATAACAGCTCAACAAATGGACATCTCTTTGGGCTGAAGAACTCAGTGGCTCCAAACTCTCCTGCATTTATAAGAAAAATTAAAGGAGAATTATTTTTCAATGTCATTTTGAATAAATTAACATACATGTAAATTAGCATGATTGGTAAATTTCAAAATTCTGTTTATGACACCCCGTCAGGCCGTATGAGAGAATAAAAGCAGAATCAAAATCTGATGAGTAATAAAGAAGTTGCATTTTGAATATAATTTGCATTAAATTTAACCCATATAAGGAATCATGCAATTTTGTGTACAAGTAATGAAGCCCTCACCTAGATATAAGAATCTTTAGTATGTATGATCCTTGCAACCCAAATGCACATTGACTCTTGTTGATACCTATTGGTCTGTACATCACCCAATCAGTAAATATTTCATTAAAGTTATACTTCATATATTTTTTAACCAGGGCTCGACACTAGCACTTGCCCACTTGCCCGGGGCAAGTAAAATTTCAAGTCGGGCAAGTAAAAACTCAAAATGTTAAAATTTACTTGCCCAATTGGACAAGTAAAATTTTGATCATGAAATGAGCAAAACATGTCCAAAACTCTTAACAAAAATGAACAAAACATGTTTAAAATTTTGTGTTCAGTTAACTTAAAAATTTCATCATTATTTTGTGCATTGTACTTAATTTATGACTCTTTAATTCATAAATCACACCTTTAGCAACCCCAGAATTAAAATATCAAACGTCCAATGGTACATGTATAAAAAGGCCTTATTGGTTAAAATAAGTAAGAAATCATTTTTAATGTCTTTTCATTATTGTTTATTTTTCGGGCAAGTAAATTTTTTATTCGGGCAAGTAAATATCTGAAAATGGTAATTTTACTTGCCCTTAGGGCAAGTACAAAAAAAAGTTAGTGTGGAGCCCTGTTTTAACATTTTCCCAAAATTTGTCTACACTCTACGAATCCCCACCTCCAATAATATAATCCCCCAGATCATGTTTATTCATATTCTGGTTGTGACATTATCATCTTGCAACATCTGAACTGAACAATAGACAAAGTTATGTGCCTTAGCATTAATTTTTAGTATTACCTGCACTTATACTCACAACAGCGCAATACATGTATGTTTTTTCTTTTTAAAAATGTTTATTTTTTCTGACCAATTTCATAGATAGCAATGACTGTTACGCTTCAAAAGGCTGTCAGAAGTTTTATCGTGTGAAAATGGGGTACTATTGTAGGCAGGTATATATACAGTGTAGAATAATTAGCAGTGATACGGTACATAACTTTGCCTATAGTTCAGTTCAGATGTTGTAGGATAATGGTGTCACCACCATGAATAAAGATGATCTGGAGAATTTTTTTTAGAGGTGAGGCTTAACAGGGTGCATACAAATTTAGGCTAAATTTTAGAAAAAATATGATGCATATTTTCATGAAGTAATTAGTGATTTGATGATGTATATACATGTACCAATAGGCATTAACAGATGTCAACATGCATTTGGATTTCAGGGGAACCGTAGAAGACCTTTAATCGAGGTAGTCAGGTAGTCAGAAATAGATTGATATCACATACAAAACCAATCTATATTCCAAATGCTTTGATAGGTTGAGTTGGCTGTCGCCATGCGTGTACATGACTGTATGTGCATATACATGTACATGTGTGTACTGATATTATGAGGCACTAAAACCAGTTATCATCTACATGTATTTATACATATTATTGTGATGTGGAGGGTGAGAGATGTATTATCTTGTGTTGCATTACAATTCCATTTGTAATTTGAGTAGTAACACGAGTCAGTATGCTGCACCATAGTATTCATGAAATTGGATTTAAGGACATATGGATCTGTTTTTACATAACACATGAAGTGTAATATGAGAATATGTGCTTTTACAAAGGTTACATGTATCTGTGGGGCACAGAGAACAATATGGTTCAATGTATTTGGCTTAATTTTGTTATATGGGGTAGACCAAACAGAGAAAATGTTAATTGTGGGGCACACAGAAAAAGAGGAAAGACGAAAGGTTTACCCTACTGATCAATGTATGTGACTTTGTGTGTATGTACATGTAAGTATGTGTGTACACAAGTGTGTGTTTATGTGTTTGTGTGTTTCTCCTTTGTACTTAGGTATGTGAAATGTGATGTGATGTCAATACACAGTAGGACCACATTGTAGTATTGAGGGCTTAACAATTGCCCTATTTATGTTAATATTGTATTCAGCCAATTAATTTTTGCAAAATTAGAACTGCTGTATTTATCATGCATGTTACTCCAAATAGATCCCAATTTGTGATTTTAATGGTCAGCATTGTGTATCACTTGAAGAACACTAACATCAATTTACCCCCTCCCCCCCAAAAAAAATAAAGAATAAAAAATAAAAATAACAGAGACTAGAGCGTAATTGATGTGGCTTTGATAGTACTGATCTGATATCTCATATTTATTAAACAATATGGGCTGATCTGATGCTCGGATGCTCTGATGCTCTGATATGATACACTGAATGAATTCTTTTTACCCAGCATGGGCATGTGGTACATTTTGTCAAAGAGAACAGTAAGTGTGTGTTGTAAAGGTGCATACATTCCCTTCTGCCAATAAGCATCCACCCTGCCCCCATTTCTTATCGGAGTATCCCTTGAATGACCTTTTCACTTTGAAACACCTATCGGTCCTCTGAAATCTAGGGTTTTGATTTGAAAGAAAATAATCCGTATAGATGTCAGGGTAATTTATCACATTGATAACACTCTTTTATATTGTTTATAAAACATAACTGATATCAGCCAGCACTTATTGCCCTGCGGTATTTTGTCGAAGTGATAAAATACAGGACCAAATGATGTCTGATACTCACATTGGTCTAGACAAGACAAATACTATTTTTAACAGTTGATGAATCATATTTTTTTTTCATCTCAACTATTGTTCATATAACATTCTCTCTAACAGTAAACCTGGCCTAAACAGACCTCTAACAACCTGTCTATTGACATTCTAGGATTCTTTACATGAAAGGGTACATAGATCTGATCTAATGAAGATATTAAACTAGTGATGACATGATGATGGATAGTTAGTGCCAAGTAGCAATAGCACCAGCAATAGTAGTTGTAGAAGAAGTAGTAGTAGTAGTAGTAGTAGTAGTAGTAGTAGTAGTTGTAAAGTAGTAGTATTAATAGTAGTATCAGAAGTAGTAAAAGAAATACTTGCAGTAGCTGACTTACATGCTATTAGACGTAGATTTACATACACGTAGTAGTAGATGCATATGTACATGTACTTAGTAGTAACGGCAGTAGTAGTAGTAGTAGTAGTAGTAGTAGTAGTAGTAGTAGTAGTAGTAGTAGTAGTAGTAGCAGTAGTAGGTGGTAGTAGTAGTAGTAAGTAGTAGTAGTAATTGTAGTATTAGTAGTAGTAGTAATAGTTGTAGTAGTAGTAGCAGTAGTAGTAGGTAGTAATAGTAGTAGTAGTAGTAGAAGTAGTAGTAGTAGTAGTAGAAGTCATGTGCAGCAGAAATAATAACAGTTTACAGTCTTTATGAAAAATATATGAATGGTAAAACTGGTCATTCATAGATTTTCACTTTTTAAAAAATTTGTTAGCATTTTTGAAGTGCAGTATATTCAGGGCCCCAGTTTTACACCACACAACAGCATAATATTTAGGGCCATGTTAGATTAACAAAAAAATGGAAACATTTATAATGTTATACAGCGTCTTTAAGATTTAAATCTTAGTTGCCCAATTGCTTCCTCACTACATCTCCCAACATCAACCTCTGTCGTCGGTGAGGTATTTGTGCTAGGCCATGGCTTTGACAAGACTGTCATCACCAGAGAAAGATGGCCAATAATAAAACCTTCCCCAAAATAGGTGAAGTTAGACGGGCTGCCACAGATAAAACCTAATTAACCTTGCGCACCCTCTCTCTGACTGACATGCAGGCTATACTACAGAGTCATTGTACTTAATGTTTCTTGTCAGTCGGCAGATGGTAGTACATTCATAAAAAAATAATGAAATTATTCTTTGAATGCAAACTGAAAGAGTAAAAGTAAATCTATTAAAGGCATAATTTTAACCCATTGGAGACTAAGTATGAGTTTACGTGTTGGGGTCTATGGAAAATGTGTGTTGTAATGAAATCAAATCATCTCCACCGTGTTAACAATGTTCTGAGTTTAAAAATTTTAAGCTGCAAAATCCCCCATTGCTGATAAAGACAAAACATGAAAATTGTACTTCCAAATGATCTTTAAGTGTTTAAACGAATGAAAATCTATGAATTTTTTATTTTACTATGTTCATTTTCTCTGACAGATGTGTTTATCCATACATATCTTGCTAGTGGGTACATTATTTTTTGAAAGTTCTGTATTGTAAGCTGTTTATTTGGATAATTGGAGGATAATTCTAAGATGTGTTACATTGCTGCACCTTCATTTGTTGTTTAGCTATATCTTCATTCACTCTTTATCACCTTTTTTAGTCACAGCAACATGTACCAACAAATCATCTTCCCCTCTGGAAATTAACTTGACTGTCCCTTAAGCAAAATGGACTTGTCCAGAATATTCACCGCAAGTGGTTTTACAGAGTGCAACTGGCTGCTGATGTCTGTGTGTTTCAACATGTTTACTGAGCCACTTTCTTCTGTCTTATTCTTGCTTGAATTTTGGAGGCAGATGCTTCTTGTAGTTCTCTTATTTTTTTTCTTTTCCCCTTGTGCTATTCTCCCAAATTGAAGTGAACACAGATGTAATTTTCTGTCATGTGCTGGGGCTGAGTTAATGGTGAGGATGTATTTAGTACTATTATGGTGATAGGGGGGTTGGTTTCAGGGATTTCAGTTCCCTCCCCAACCCATAAACTTTTGGATTAACAATTAAGGGACGGTATCTCACCCCCTCCAAACAATAAGTTGAAAAGACTAGTACTAGCTTTTACGGTGATATCCCCTCTTTAGGGGGAATAAAGCTAAAAGTGAAATAGAATGAAATAAAATAAAAAAAATCTTTTTGGAGGCTACTTTTCCTGTTTCAGATACTCTGTTGTATTGAACCCTATGGCAACGGGCTCTTTTGCAAATTTCGGGGACTCTTTTTCCATTTCTGTGGGGTGAAATCACCCTGCGCCCCAGTGTATTTTCCCCTGAAATGTGATGTTGACTGCTTATAGTCATACAGATCATGCAAACATAAAATGTAAAGTACTTGTATAAACCTGGGATTGCTGTACTTGATAAAACTGTATTGTTTAAAATGCAAAATTATAATAAAATTATATCACAATTCCTGTTATTTTTTTTTTCAATATAAAAATCCCTTCAATTTGATTGCTCACATGGTATATACAGAATTTTGTACAGGAAAGCACTCACATGTACATCATAATATGGCTGCATGTAGAGCACTCTATTATTCATTGTTGTCATTTTATCTGGAAAGCATTACAAATTCATGTCCTTCGAGCTATGTGATTTCTCATTAAACAAAAAAATCACCTTCATCATGTTAAGACAACCATAAAACATGCCATTAGCCACAGTGTGGTGTGCACCTGTTCAAACCTCATCCTCTAAAAAAGTGGAGGTGGGGTCCCAAGAAACCGATTTATCAGCAGCTTTATGGCAGTTGTCTTATGGAGGCGAAACCTTTGACATTATACCGTGATCCACTGCATACAGGATCGAAATAAGTGGGTCGCACCTGCAAATTTGAGCATCAAAAATGTTAATTTTGGCCTATAGAAGTATTCCTTGGAGGAAAAAGAGATGCACTAGAATACATACATCTTGTGCTGTCGGTGACTATAGGTTGTGGTAAATCTTATCTGCAAAATCATTGTATTGTTGATTGATTTATCAGTGACTGAATTAAATCACTGGCTTATGATTGTAGTAGATATTATATTTGATGGTTCATCATTGAATTGGCCAATTGATCACCTATTGATTTTTTTTTTGAGATTCCAGTTTTGTCATGAATTCATTATTGTAGCCAAGTTACAGCTCAGTCAATAATTTTGAAAATGAGCTTGCAGTTCTGAAAGAATTAAACCACTGACTTATGATTGCAGTAGAAATATATTTGGTAGTCTACAAAGTGGCCAATTGATTGCCTATTGATATTTTTCTTTTTAGAATACTTTTTCATTATGAATTCATTCTTATAGTCAGGAACGGCTCAGTTAATGACCTTGAAATCAGCTTGCAATTTTCCATGCTTGTGTGCTATAAATAAAATGATTCTTTCCTTGCATGCCATTGAAATGTCAATGTTCCCGTTTTTAATAAATATATAACTGAAATTAAATAAATTGTGTTAAATGCAAATCTCTGTAAAGTTATAAACATACTAATTTCATAAAAGTACCTGTAGTTTATTAGTAAAGGCTGTTTGCCTGCTAGAAAAATTAATTACCAAATTACATTTTTGAATATTGGCACTTATTGATTGACAGTGTTGTATTTATTTTAAAATACCGTTAGTATAGAACCAAAAGGGCGCTATTGTTATATCGTCGGTGACATTACGTACCGGCGATTCTCGTATATCAAACAAATCAACATTCGCCGGTACGTGAAATCACTGACGATATGTGACCTGTCACCATGATAACCTGATAAAGTCGCACATCAAAACATAAAAGTAGAAAGAAAAATACCTTTGGTGAAAAATATGAATATTTTAACTGGTGCAACATGTGGAGATCATAAAACTCTTGACTTTTGAAGGCACTTCGCTTTCATATTTTGCATCCAAGTTACATTATTTAGAACAGCGTGTCCCAAAAATAATGTCCCTTTGATGGACTTAGATAAATTCCAAAATCAAGTATCATTCTATATTTAGTGTTCAGATTTAGAAAGCCCATTTTATTTACTATCTTTTGTGGAAATTTCATTGGTCTTGCTTCATTGGTTTTGAATACACAGTCTATTATGTAACAGCAGTGCTTTTCAGCCCATTCCAAGTTTACAGTGCTATATCATTGCATCAACCTGAATGTAAGTCATAGTGAACGATGTAGCAAGAAACAATAAAAGTTACAAGCTGGACATGAAATGAACAACCAAAAGTGGAACACACTCTGTGAATGCAAACACGACCAGTGGATAAGAACTTTAATAGTTTCATTAAAAAGTGAATGAACAGTCATTGAGATAATTTAAGTGAAGCATGGAATAAGGTATATGTCGGTGATGTGCCTTTCTTTTTATCAACCTTGGAATGGGCTGGAAAGCACTGCTGTTATGTAAAAGCCTGTGTATTCAAAACCACTTTATTGGAAATAAATATATACTTCGAAATTTTCACAGAAATTACAAAATTAATGAGTTTTCTAAATATGTAAACTTATTGAGTACAAAACTCTATTACGTATATCCGTATTGTAATGTTTATGTTGTGTTTTCTTTGTTTTATGTTTGTAATGTTCATGTTATTGTACAAGCATATTTATGGTCGAATAAATAATAATAATAATAATAATAATAATAATAATAATAATAATAATAATAATAATAAAACTTGATTTTGGCAATTATTCTGTAGTCTATGAGACAGACATTTTTTCTGGGACACGCTGTACTTTCCTTGCCTTTGGGATGTGTGACTCTATCAGGGTATCGTATACTTTGTACAACAATAGTGCCCTCCTGGCTCTATAACAATGATATGTACATGCTAGATATTGATGGTTAACTACTTCTAGGGGAGGGGGGGGGGATGAGAAAGATGTTTGCACAAATCTGTCGGGAGCATGGCCCGTTAGACCCGAGAAAACATAATGTTTGTGTTCTGATTAAGTTACGGTACGGTAAATTACCAAGAGGATGTCAAGAAATTCATCTTGCGCACACATTCAATTACAGCGTCAGGACGCCTTGCTACTTAACTCAACACACAATATGTTTATAGAGGCCTGTGCTTTATGGTAAACACTGTGACATTAAAACATAAACAAACCTG
>JZLH01S0606500.1:0-10472 GCA_001188425.1 Eucidaris tribuloides | reverse complement strand
AATAAAGCAGAGACCTCTATGCCTGTTCAGCCTTTCAAACTTGTGGTATCAGGGCAGCAGTAGTGCATTCTAGTGTAATTGTCAACTAATACAACTCTGTCAAACACACTGTCCCACCAAAAAATGTATTATATAAACAATCGGCACCATGAAACTCTCCCGCCATCTAGTTTACAAGCCAGGGTTCTGCCAGAAAGCCACCAATGTTTGACCACGCATTTCATTAACAGCGGCCCTACAGGCAACACTGTTAATCTAAGCCTAAAATACCGATTTATCTTATCTCTAATCGCTAGTCTGTTTTTCAACTGTGGCCATATCATCGCTGTTATCAACGATGTTTTTTCCATGATAATTGAATGGGGTTAGATCAAATATGCCAGCTTCTACTGCACATCCTTTTAATTGACAGCCAAAAGTTAGCTGCACTTGATAGCATCATAGATAACACATACACAGTGCTGTTGCATCGAGCGTTGGGCTCAAAGTCCCTCTCTAAATCAAGCAAATGTCAGTTGCTGCAGGAAAAAAAAAAAATCTTATGATGTTACTAAATCCTTCTTCAACTTTTTGCTAACCAGAAATTTGCAAACATTTAAAAATTCATTGATTTTGTGAAGAGTCGAGATCACGAATGTAAAATGCGATGGCCAAAGCCTTGGTATACTCACCCTTGTTGAATGCAAATACAGAGACTGTGTACTGCAAACAAGTCAAATGGACTTGAGATATTAAGTGGAAGTAACAAGGCTAATAGTGCAGCGCGTCACTTACGACGGTCGGCTCAATGCACTTCTACACTTGATAAAAACAGGGTTCGAAAAAGATGGCATTTAAACGAAAAATACCTTTTCTGTAAATTTTGTGATAATTTATTAATACCAAATGTTTCTTCTGTCCTAGCAAATTTCGCTACAATTCACTTTTCATGGTCGGTGATTTTCGCGAAAAGTTCGTGCACGTGACAATGGCTGTGAGTCACATATTCGACCCGAAAGTTTCATGTCGAAAACACAATTGTATGAAATTGTACATAAATCATGTTTTTGATCAATTTTTGATGCAACATGCATGTACGAAATTATGTGTAACTCTGCGGAATCACGTACCCAGGTGTCCCGAAAATAGCGTTCTTAAAAGAGCGGAGCATTCGACAGGGCTGAAAAGTGCGAAAACATTATGACTGCAGCCCCTTCAATACTGCACCTCGGGTGGAGCGTGACCTGGGCCTTGGCTTCTCTACCAGCGAATATCCAAGCAGAGGTGTAAGATGGACAAGCAAACTGTAAGACCACGGTCAGGATGGTCTGTACACGTTGAAGGATGGTTAGGGTAGGGCGGCTCCTGATAATGTCTCAAGGCTATTAGGAAAGACGTTTGAAGGCAAAATCAAATTTAACTCGCTATGAAAAATAATTCACAAGCATGTTCGGATGGCGCAAAACGGAATTTTATGCGTTTTGATTTGACCTTACAATGCACCTAATCGTTTGAAATGACACGATTACCTGCTGATCAATCTCATTCTTACTTGTGTCAAAAAAAAGAGAAATTTTAGTTAGAGGGAATTGCGGCTGCTATGGTTAAAGACACTGATATAACATTTTAAAAATTGTAAACTTGCCTCTGCTGTATCTGACAGTGTTTCTCGAATGGGAAAATGAACCACCTACAACCACACACACACAAAAAGTAGTTTCCGACAGTTATGCATGCTCACTGTAAAATATGTACAGATAAAAATTGGCCACACAAATTATTCTAAGCTGTATGCACAATGCGCAACACAGCCGTCTATGGGGGAAACCAGAACTGGCCTTTCAATGCTTTTTACCTTTTTAAAGTACTTAATGCGATCATTTTAAACATAATTTTTTTCAGAGCTTCATTTTTTGACCTCATCAAGACACTACTAGTAGCATGGGGAATTAAGTAGCTCACATTTTTTTTTTAATGGAAATATTGTCATACAATGCCTTTACCTACACATTCGTTTCAGTTTGTTACTTATTCAATTCTACCCAGGGAATCTTTAAGTTTAACAAAACTAATAACAGGGATGTTGGCATTGCAAAAGGGAATTTCATGTTCTTGATTTTGACCTTTGTGAGGTGCCACCCAATTTTTCAAACAGAGAATTATCTGCATGCATCATTCATGTTTACTATGTGGACAACAGTACAGCTGGCAAAAAAGGAAAGAAATTGTAGTTGGGAATTGCGGACTGTTATTAAGCGCCGACGACTAATACCCGGGACCCGGTTCCCGCTCGAATGCGCCTCGCGGTTACCCGGGTCAAAATTCAATGACTCGTTACCGAAAATTGCCAAGCTGATTTTTTTTTCTGCTCTTACAACACGATGTATGCATAACAAGAAGCATCACATACAAACACAAATCTTCTCTTTGCCATCCTCACTAAATACCTTTAAAAAGTATCCTCAAATATCTTTGACAACATGAACATTACAAGAATTATGAAATCATTCATGTTCCTGATAACGCTTTCTCTTCGCTTTAAAAACGAACCATAATCTTGCTATACGTTCGATCCACTCACAAGTTCAGTGCTGAATTAACTGCGGCAAGCTCGTCTAGCTGGCTGGCCGATCGCCAGTTGGTGCGCTAGCTGCGACTCGAAATTTTAATTTCCTCTAGGCTGCTAGCTAGGCGATCGCCACCGGGTTGCTAGGCCTGCGACTCAAAATTTTAATTTTCGCCTACAGCGCCATGCAGGCCCTAGCTAGTTGGCCCACGAAAAGTATATTGGCATTAGCGCCCCTACGACGGATTTAAAGCAGCACAGTTTTGACTTTCGCCCGCGACCGATATGGCCCAGTACCGAACGCCGGCTTCGACCGCATATGGTTTTAGTGGTGGCGGTGCTGGGTTTCAATGTTGCAGCGACGGTGGGAAAGGCTTGTAGGGAAAAATCCCCTACCGTATATTCTTATACAATGTGTTACGGCCATCGCAGTATCGAACATTCATCCAGCATTGGCTTTGTCAAATCTGTTAGATACGTTATTACATCGAGTTTGTAACTTGGAAGATATTTGCAGAGAAGAATAACTCAACCATTATTTTCTGGGTAAGCAGTACCTGTTTTAGAGTCACACATATTCACAGGTGTATCTCTATTGACTGATTTTATTATCGTTCTTGTGCACATGATTTTGGGTACCCGGGTTTACCCGCCGAATTCCGAGCGGTACCCTTTAAAAAAAAAAAAAAAATACCAGAAAATCCGGCCTTAGATGTTATTGGTTTAACAAAATCCCATGCCTAACATAACATATTTAGGCCAAACACCCTCTTTGATCTATCAAGCTGTTCTCTATGAAGCATCCTGTATTCATCCGAGTTAACCCTAATAATACGCGGGGGAGCGGGGGGGCCGCGGACCATAATGGCCTCCCCCCCTCGGACAAATTCCGCCCGATTTACGCCGCCGCGCGAAATTTTTGACCACGCCATTTTTCACTGGCTTTTTACTTTCAAGTAATCGTTGATTATTTAAGACCATTTCGAAAAAATCGGACGTACCATTAAGACGCTGCCGTGACTTTTCGACATGCATCGCAACTCCAAAATGCCTTCAAAATGTGATTTCGTAGTAGCAAAATCAATGAAATTGTGTTTTCAGCCCAAAAATCATAAACTGTATGATTATTTTTACTTTTACTGGGCTGAAATGTATTAAGTTTATACTGTTTATGAAATTTTCGCAAAAAGCCTGTCCCGACAAAGTTTTCCTATCGAAAAAATAATAAAAAACAAAATGGCTCGAAACAACAAAGAAATACATAAGAATTTCACAAAAACAATAAAATACATAGGAAATTAATTCTGATTTGGCAATTTTTTTTTGTAGATAATTGTTTGAAATTGTCTAAAATTGAATATTTTCAACCAAAAAAATTAGCATCTACTAAGCTATTCGCTAAGTGAGATATAGGTGAAACATAATTTCATACACTTATTTGCCCATAATTTTTAATTACTTAAAAAAATTATAAAAAAATCAATTTTTTGAAAATTTTTACTATACAGACTTGTTAGTTTACACCCGGCTCTATGCGCTGCAAATTTTTCGCGGCGATCGCGCTGATCTGCCGCGCAGATCTCGGGGGGGGGGGGAGGGGGGGGGGGGGGCATAATGGCCCCTGGCGTAATAAGTAGACCAGAAATAGCCAGAGTTTTTTAGCGGTAAAATTTTAATTTGGCTAATAGCAGTAAGCGGTGGTTTCTATTGGATATGCATTTTCCCCAAAGCTTCCGATAAGAATTGTATCAGATCACTGAACACTTTGCACGAAAATTGCCGGTCTAAAAAGTTTGTTGCACCTGTGGTTGTCCAAAGGTATTGCTTGGGACGATCCGAGGTCAACATTTATGCTCAATCGAACACACGTGCGCATGCAGCAGGGTCATTTATTTCTCCGCCATCATGTGGATTTGCTTGATTTTCTGGTTTCTTGCCGGCGCAAGTGCATTGCACCCCACAGCCTGACATGTATTCTATTGACACTCTTACGGTATCTTACGGCTATATCTCAACACCATTAATCCTACAAAAACAGAAGCGAAACTAGAGACCCAGTTCGATCTGCCGCGCAGTCGATGGGTATGCCTTCCGCAGCCTGCACTCCCATCCAATTGATGTAATTGGAAAAGCTTTCAAGTTACCGATGGTAGCCAAGAACCAATTAGATGAATAAGCATAATGATAAGCCCATGCTGACCTTTGACACAAGTTACAGTAAAATCCAATTTAAGCCGCTCTCCAAGTTATCGCGACGGTAACGAGCCAAATCAGACATATTTAAGCCCGGGTGACTTATTGACCTCAGACCTTTCAACTCCCAAAATCGAATCAGCTAATATTGCGTGCCTTATTAAGCATACTTCTCCCAAGTTACATCAAAATCGGGAAAAAGTCATTTAACTCAAGTTTATCAACAGTAATTGCAGCCCAAAAATCAGACAGCTGTTAAGCCCGGTGACCTTTGAGCCCTCCAAAATCTAATGCAGTTTATTTGGTGCCATCATAATAACATTACTTCACCCAAATAACATAAAAATTCTGACAGGCCGTTCTCAAGCTTTATCATGCGTAACGAAGCCCAATCAGACATATTTTGCTCGGTGCACCTTTGAACCTTTCAGCCTCCAAAATCTAATACAGTTTATTGCGTGGCGCTCTATTTAATAAAT
Organism: Eucidaris tribuloides; assembly: GCA_001188425.1. Lineage (NCBI taxonomy): Eukaryota > Metazoa > Echinodermata > Echinoidea > Cidaroida > Cidaridae > Eucidaris > Eucidaris tribuloides. The sequence goes on along the minus strand of JZLH01S0606500.1, from coordinate 5,255 downwards.
ACTTCACCCAACGTTCATCACAAATCCGACCAGCCGCTCTCAAGTATATTGCGGGTAACGAGCCTCAAATCAGACATTTTTAAGGTCCTCGGTGACTTCGACCTTTTGACCTTTTGAATCTTCCAAAATCTAATCAGGTCATTGGTGCCCCATAATACATACTTCACCCACTGCTTATCATGAAAATTCAACTGGCCATTTCTCAAGTGCTATCGCCGCGCGGTAACGAGCCAAATCAGACATATTTTAGGCAGCGTTGACCTTTGACCTTTCAGCGCCCCAAAATCTAATCAGTTCATTGTTGTGCCTCATAATACATACTCACCCAAGTTACATCACAATCCGACCAGCCGCTCTCAAGTTATCGCCCGGGTAACGCAGCCCAAATCAGGATCATATTTAAGGCCCGGGTGACCTTTGACCTGTTGACTTCAGCCCCAAAATCTAATCAGTTCATTGTTGGCTGCCCTCATAATACATACTTCACCAAGTTACATGACAAGACGACAGACCCCGCTCTCAAAGTTATCGCGGTAACGAGCCAAATCAGACATATATTAAGCGCCCGGTGACTTTGACCTTTGAGCCCCAAAATCTAATCAGTTCATTGCGTGCCCTCATAATACATACTGTCACCAAGTTACATCAACAATCCGAATAAGCCGCTCTCAAGGTATCGCCGGTGTGGTAAACGAGCCCAAAATCAGACATATTCAGCGCCCGGTGACCTCTTGACCTTTGACCTTTCAGCTTCCTAAAAATCTAATCAGTTCATTTGCGTGCGTTCATAGTACATACTTGGGTCTAGTTACATCAAATCCGATTGGGGCTGTTCTCAAGTATATCGCGGTAACGAGCCCAAATCAGACATATTTCAAGGCCCGCGTGACCTTTAGACCTATTGATCCTTCAGCCCCAAATCATAATCAGTCATTGGCTGCCCTCATAATACATACATTCACCAATATTACATGACAATCCGACCAGAGCTCTCAAGTTATCGCCCCGGGTAACGAGCCCAAATCAGAACATATTTAAAGGCCCATGGTGACCTTTGACCTTTGAGCCTTTCAGCTACCAAAATCTAATCAGTTCATTGCGTAGGCCTCATAGATACATACTTGGTCCTAGTTACATCAAAAAATCCGATCGGGCGTTCTCCAAGTTATCGCCGCGCGTAACGAGATCGTAACGGCACGGACGGAACAGGACGAACGACGGCAAACGGCGGACGGACAAACCCGAAAACAGATGCCTCGCAACTTTCGTTGCGGAGGCCATAAAAAATAGCAGCTAGAACTTTAGCCAGCTAAAAGACAGTTAATGGCGGTGAATGTCTGTTCTATTGGGCACTTCTACTCTAGCCGGCTTCATTCCGAAAATTAGCTCCAATAGAACACACTGCTATACGCACTATTGGCCAGAGGAGCTGTTGATTAACAGGCACTATATGTGCTTACATATGAGACACATGTGCAACTCACCTTTGATCTTGAAATGAAACAAAGAAAAACAGCCAGCCAATGAGGAGACCTTGTAGAGCTGGCTGGGGCATCACTATTTACTGACCCCATCCAAATAGAGGGACACTCTGACTGTAGGCAAGAATGAGCGGCATTGAGAGCGCAGGAATCTTGCACATCTTGAAGAGCTGCGTGACCAACGTACACCGACCTGCTGGTATGATGTGGCATACTGTGGGGACACAGAGGAGAAAGACAGATTATGAGAACAGATATGGTCACCAGCTTCCCTACTGTAGGCTAAGAATGAGCATTCGAGCGGCCAAGATCTTGAACATCGCATGTGTCGGCTGACCAACATGCAGCTACCTGCATGATGTGGCATACTGTGTAAACAAAGAGTCATGATCATGGAGAACTAGACATGTCACCAATCTTACTGTAGGCAAGAATGCAGGGCATTTGTCAGGGCCAGGTTCTTGAACATCTCAAGAGTTGGTGACAAACGTACAGCTCAACCCTGCTTGATGATGTCGGCATACTGTGAAACAAGAGAGATCATGAAGAATAGACATTGTCACAGTTTCTACTGTAGGAAGAATGAGGGCATTGAGCCGGCAGGGTTCTAACATCCTCCAATGAAGTGTGACCAACGCTACAGCAACCCTGCTTGGATGATGTGGCATACGTGAGGAAGAAAGAGAGAAGTCATGAGAACAGATGTGTTACCAGTCTACTGTAGGCAAGAATGAGGGCATTGAGGGCCAGGATCTTGAACATCTGAAGAGTGGTGACCAACGTGCAGCGACCTTGCTTGATGATGCGGCATACTGAGGGAGAAAGAGAGAATCATGAGAACAGATGTGTTACCAGTCTACTGTAGGCAAGAATGAGGGCATTGAGGACCAGGATCTTGAACATCTGGAGAGTGGTGACCAACGTACACCGGCCTTGCTTGATGATGTGGCATACTGAGGGAGAAAGAGAGAATCATGAGAACAGATGTGTTACCAGTCTACTGTAGGCAAGAATGAGGGTATTGAGGGCTAGGATCTTAAACATCTGGAGAGTGGTAACCAATGTACAACGACCTTGCTTGATGATGTGGCATACTGAGGGAGAAAGAGAGAATCATGAGAACGGATGTGTTACCAGTCTACTGTAGGCAAGAATGAGGGCATTGAGGGCCAGAATCTTGAACATCTGAAGAGTGGTGACCAAACGTTACACCGGCCTTTGCTTGATGATTGGACATTACTAGGCGAGGAAAGAAGAATCATGAGAACAGATGTGTTACCAGTCTACTGTAGGCAAGAATGAGGGCATTGAGGGCTAGGATCTTGAACATCTGGAGAGTGGTGACCAACGTACAGCGACCTTGCTTGATGATGTGACATACTGTGTGGACAGGGAGGAAGAAAGAGAACAGACATGTCACCAATCTAATATAGGCAAGAATGAGTGTATTTAGAACCAGAATCGCAGCGATCGCCGCGAAAAAAGGAGGGATAAAGAGAGATTATGAGAACAGTCATGTCACCAGTCAATTGTAGGCCAGGATGCGGGATTTAAGGGATAGGATCTTGAACATGTGCAGAGTGGTGACCAAAATACACCGACCTTGCTTGATGATGTGGCATACTGTATGGACAGGGAGGGAGAAAGAGAGAACATGAGAACAAACATCTCCCCAGTCTTGCATACAGAACAACATAAATGTTTCACTTGATGGTGATATCATTAAAAGTACATTTAGGACAACAAACACGGTCAAGGAGATGTCTGGAATTACAGAATTGCCAGCCAATCAATATCTACCATTGACACTCCAATCAAATTTCCAACAAAATGACAAAATGTACATTATAATACAACAAATACTGTATCTGTTTATTATTAATGACTCAGAAAAAGAATGACCCAAACCGATTTGTACCTGTAACTTACTGCTTTCTGGGCAGCAACACAAGGTACGTCTTCAAATCGCTAGTTTTGGTAATTATTTTCTGAGTCATTGAACATGAATGAATGATGAATGAATGAATGAATAAATAAATAATATATAATAAATGAATGAATAAAATAAATAAATTAAGATAATAAATAAATAAATAAATAAAAAATAAATAAATAAATAAAATAATATAAATAAATAAATAAATAAATAATAAATAATAAATAAATAAATAAAAATGCATTATATTGTAGAAGCACCTATACCTGCCTGATTTATATACAGGGAGTACAGTAAAAAAAAAAAACAAAAAAAAAAATCCACAAAACCATACATTCTCTTTACAAACCTTTCATTCAATAGAGATAATATATGAATTCTAAGAATCAGTATTTATATGTTAATTGAGGGAGGGGCCAATAAAATACACAGAAGTAATTCGAAGTTTTCTTACCACATTGCACTGATCGAGAGTTTGGATGTGAATGGTGATTGATACTAGCATCTCCTAGCTTGACAACTGTGCTTGATCCTGCTCTTGCAAGCTCTTTCAACAATAGTAATTCCAGCTTTTTCTGTGGAAAGAAAAATTGTATTATTATATTACAAGTCAAACCATCAAAAAAAATGAAAAGTGGCACAATCTACCATATAAGTCACATATATTTTAAATTTTGAGTAACCATACAAGCATGTTAGGGTACATGCAATAAAATCTATGAAGAGTTCACCAAGTATGCATAGACTGCTGACTTGAATACATCCATGTTTGGTATTTCAGGAAACACTGGTGCTGGGAGAGAATTCCAAAGTCTACTTGTCCCACATATATATATGAAGTACAATGGAGCTGCGTGAGTAAGGAAACTACATACCTCTTGCTTTTATTATTAAAGTTTTGAATAAAGTTAAAAGCACTAAAAACATGATTTTTTTTAAAGCAACAAACATAAACATACAATTATGCCTAGCTTCATCTGGGTTCGAAATTAACGCTAGCCCGCTAGCCAATGGCTAGCAAAAATCACGGCGGACTAGCCAAAATCTCTTTTTGCTAGTCCGTGTGGCTAGCTAAAATATTACTTAAGTGTCGCACCAAGTGTTGCATGATTTTATGTAACAATGCATGAACTCAAAATCTTGATGTTTATTCGAACAAAATACTGATGAAATAACAAACTCCTGGTCCGAAATCTGTACGGCGCAGCCCCGCTAACAAGCCATGACAGATTCACCAAGGATCCTACTAGAGAGGATCCATGAATTGACTAATCGTCGCCGCCGGGTTTATGTACCGAAGTCAAACTAGTTTGGAGTTTACGTACGTGGCCGTGTATGAAGTTAACACGATTTTCGCCGCAGAGGGCGTTGTCCGGAAACTCGCTCGAGCTGGCTAGTTCCGATCTATCCTGTAATATTGCGAGCGGGACATTTTCGGAGTGATGTCGCTACAGTGTGGGGTAGGCGCATAGGCCAATGTATGGGAGGATATTTATTTTAAAACAGATTGTACTCCGTGTTTTCATGAGTCAGGCAATCCAATGATAGTGGTAAGTACGTTTTAAAAATCATTTTTTTTGACTTCGTGTATGACGTTAGTCCCCTGATAGTCCCACGCATGCAGTAAATCGGTAGTCTCTTGCATTAATAAAATATGGATTATTATTATTATTAAGTCGGAGTCGCGACAGTCTAGTCGCGACTCCGACTTTAGTTTCAGTGACTTGGTTGGGCAACTGCAACAGACACACAAAACCACAATATTGTTGAAAACAATGTTACTACTTTGAAAAAATATAATATTATCTAATTTCCCTTTATTTTATTAATTCTAAAAT
>JZLH01S0606498.1:1794-14139 GCA_001188425.1 Eucidaris tribuloides | reverse complement strand
TTCAGAAGGCACATAATGATGAAGATGATGCCGCGAATTTTATAAAACAATCACAAAGTTAAAACGAGTCTCTTTGTGGTTTAGAGATGATTCCCATGTCGGTTCTTCGAAACAGGTTCAAACACGAATTAACTGTGCCTTTGCGTGTTTTTCGAGACTGTTTTGCAAAGTAGCAGCGGCCTTGGCAATAATTATAATATCATCATCATCATCATCATCGTACATTCATCGACATCCCGCGTCATCATCATCAGCCATCAGCCATCACATCATCGACATTGTCGTCATCATCGTCATCATCGATCATCAGCATCATCATTCATCATCATCATTCATCATCATCATCATCATCATTCATCATCATCATCAGGCTGGGCAATGGCGTATCTAAGGTGGGAGAGGGCGGCACGTGCTCCCAGGCGGCTCACTTTGAATGGGGTCGTGCAAAAAACGCAAAGAGAAGAAGAGAAAGGACCAGAATTGTAAGAAAAATTATGATCTTGTTGAGGATTATGCGCCCCGTTCCTTCCCAATCTATGAGGTAAAGGCATTCGAAAATTGGTTTCAATGGATGGAAAAAAAAATTAAAGCTCGGTTCCGCTCGGCCTCTGCCTCGCCATATTTTCTTTCACGATTCGTAATTTCACATCCCGACATCTATGCAATTGGAAAATTTTCACAATTATTGTCGAAAATGCAATATAGAGTGCATTGCTTGATGCTATAAGCTGTTAATCAATTGCTCATACTGCGCAGTAATATATGCATAAAATGTATAAAATGTTGCATCAAGGTTCAAGATGTAAAAAAAAAAATGCTGAATTTTTTGGTTGCCTTGTTAAATGTTGTCCTTAGTGTTGCGCGATCATTTGAGGAAGTTAATATTCATTTATCATCTCCGGTATTAACAAAAGAATTGATATATATCGCTCAATTTCAGCTATTCCTTGCCAAATTTTTTTCTATGGATTCAAGATTGCATCATTGAAATCCGTTTTTGATGTTAACAATTTGCAAAGACATCTACCTTCGCTCGGCCCTGCTCCCCTCATGTTTTATGTCAATAGTTTTAGAGTGGCCGCGAGAAGCTGGGGCGGGGGGCCGGCGAATATCATTGTTTGACCATTGGGCCGCCATAATCTCTTAGATACACCACGGGATTGCCGGGGTAACACTTACTCCTTGCGCTCACGGACGAATGTTGCCTAATAACTGTGGAGCAACCGAAGTGACTAACTGTATGGCAAGTTTCCATGTAAAGCACGACTAACTAGTACAAGTTCCGTCATTGTGTGTAACAACTCAACGGCCGAAAACATTTTCTTCAGCAACAAATTATTGCCAGATAACGTGTAGCAATAGAGAGCTCTTGCATTCATTGTAATACTTTCTAAGCTGCACACAACCAGAAGGTCCTAAGAAGCTGCAGTGTGCTAAGTATACAATTATCCTCGAACATCTATCGACATATTATTACATTAGTTTGACTTTTCAGCGGAACCACTCGTGCTTCAATTAAAATCATCCTTTTTACCTTTTTGTTAAATCCTATATGCACAATTACTTAAACAGCTTACGATGGTATAAATATTAGCATTGCATTAGATCAATTAAGTATATATATATTCTTTTACAGTTGACTGGATTATGCCTTCCCTCCCATGTTTGCTAAAAAATTAAACGCTGTCCATTCTTATCCCAGCAAGATTTGTTATACAAGACTTTCTTTTAGATTCGTTGTGTATCCGCGTATTCCGGGCTTTGTGTCTATTCTCTGTAATTGATTCACTCACGTCAAGGCTATTCCTGAATTCATCGATGTATTTTGTATATTATTACGTTAACTATGTTGCTCGCGGTGACGAGGAATCTACAGTAGGTTGTTATAACAGTGGCTATCTCTGCCGTCGGCTCCACGAATGGGTCAGGTGCTCTGTGAAATGAGTTCCTTTATGGGCTGTTTACACTTGTTCCCGGTTGGGCCACCGGCAGGTCCGTTTGCCCGAAACGTAGTTAACGTGGGGATTTTGGGCCATGTTTAACTCCGTAGTCTATTCAAGTTTTATTATAGCGTCTTTGCTAAGTTTCTTACGATCTATCGCCGGTATGCCTTTTACGCGGCTGGGAAGAATAAAGCTGCCGAGTCCCGGAGGATATAAGGTCTGCACTACGTTCGGCCCCGGTCTACCACGGATGCCAGTACGTTCCCTCCGACCCGTCACCTATCTGTCTGGGGTCACTACGTTTTCCACGGATTCTTGATCAAGGGTCTGACACTTGTGCTTTGTCTTTAACGCTCGTCTAAACGCCTTTCTACGGATGGAAACGTAGAACGTGGCTTAGCCTTGGCAACGTTTGTGCCCGACGATAAAGAAAGCTTTCCCGAGAATAGCAACAACGCAGTGTGTGAATTTAAAGAAATGGTACAGTGAAAAATTATAAGTTGTTGTTATTGTAAACCCGTTTATGTTCTGCGATATTTTGACAGGCAAAACATATATTTCTAGATAAATTTTATTTATTTTCTTGTGATTTTGTTTCTAACCTGAGATATGATGAATTTTCTGCACCAAATAAAGCAAAATCGCTATGTGTTTACCACTGTACGAACGTATGTAATTTTTGATAAAAAGAACCCAAGGAATAGCGTTGCCATCGTTGGAAATGGTTTCAGTGATCATCGCCAAACATATGTTCAAGCATTTAAAGTTATACTGTTCTATATATGTTACATTGAAAAAAGGAAAAATTGCGATTAACCAAAGGACACGAAATGTGAAATACACACACATGGGTTCAACATGAAAACAGTGTTAATAAACGCTGTTTTTAATAAGGTTCAGTCAATGGTGATGTGGCCCTACACAGAGGCCATTAGTTGTTGTGGCCTTTCAACATCCAAGAACACACCCCCCCCCCTATTCAGATATAAAATGTTTATTCAAGAGTGAATGTTTATGTGAGTTCACGTCTGTTTTTTTTTTCTTACTTTCGCTGTTAGGCCTACAATTTGTTTCGCAAATTTTTTTATTACGATTAACACAATTCTTTTTTTCAAAGGTCAAATGGTCTGTTTTTGACCATTAAGTTCAAAAAGTGGCACAATCCGATTTTTTGACGACTGAAAAAGGGGTTTCATAACATCTTGATTAATTAAAAGTAATTAGATGAAATAACAAATGAGAAAATGACTGGTTATTTTTCTTTAATATGAGTTACATATTACCACAAACTCTGAGGAAAATTTTAGTTACCAATTTTTTTTTCCAGATATGTCCCATTCTGACATAATGACAGCAAAATATATAGGGGGCCTACTCTGCCACATTATTTGAAAATGGCCACCCTCCTGCCAAACTTGTTAGAGTTGTGTGTTTCGAGCTTCAGGGAGATCCGCTGTATGTCTCCCCCTCCTGCCGCGGCGGCCAGCTTTTATACTCCCTCCCAGACCGCCTTCGCCCGTATCAGAACCGAATTACATCGCAACCGCCGCCGCTATTCGTTTCAGGCCCCCAAAACCGTCCTTACCTGGACGTACCGTAGTCTGAACGCGACAAAATGGCTACCAATTATAGTCAGAAACCGTGACAAAACGCGCAGAACGTGACAAAACTTGAAAAGATCGTGAAATGCCGGGAATACAGCATGCTTCCAGTCGCCGCTACGGGACCGCTCTAAGTATTTTACGGGGTTATTACGTTACTGTCACTATGCTATTGCTTTACCCTTCGTTTTACCACGGGCTACCAGGTTTTCTCATCAACACCGTGACTTACCGTGGCAATTTTTGACGGTTAAAAAATCTTGCCCTGGCATCTACGGCAGATCAGACGGTACTGTCACGTTTGCCCAGCCCGTGTCTACGCGTGTGTTTCACGTCTATCCCGTTTTGTTCCACGGTGGCCTGAATCGTAGTTGCTCGTTTTGGCCGCCGGAACATGTTGTAAACGCGGCATTAGTAAATGAAGAAGATGTGTTTGGGTTCTTTTCTATTGCAAATCTGTGTAGAGTTGCTTCCTTTTGATATGTCATATCTCGGAATTACGGGCCGTATGAGCCTTAATTTCTTCACCATCATGTCTTAGAACATGCCATTTGGATAAAAATCAGAGTTACATGTTACTTCCTTTTGTTGAGTGAGGCGGCAGATACTCAGTAGACATAATGTCAATTTCGTTATTTTATTCATTTATTTTTTTTCGTTCTTACTTGTAACTTGTTATTTCTTCTACTTTAATTCCTTTCTTTATCTCTCCTTTGCCTACTGTCCTCCTTTCTTCCTTTTAACGTCCTTGTTATATGTCAGTTTGTTAAATTAAGACTTGAATATTTTCACTTAGGGCGACCTTACATGCAAGCTTCGCTTTTTGATAGGTCCCTTCACATTTCATCGTTTGTTAAATTGTCTGGTTATCTCTTTGACCGACGTTTGTATTACGTTATATTTAGTGTTTATGTTTTGAGCGTGGGAACAATAAAATCAAAATTCAACTTCAAATTATAATGAATGTAATCACTCGCAATTAAGCCTATGGGACTGCAATGATTTGATTAACTGAAGATCTGAATTTAGTGATTCATTCATCATCATCATCATCATCATCATTCCATCACTCACCATATCACTCATCAATTAATCAATCAATCAATCAGTGCCAGTATTAACCATTGTTGAGATGAAGCTCTCCTTAAGTCATTTATCATTTTATATCTGTTTGCTTTATTAGGAGTCCATAGTTGATCTGAAATTGATTATCACCCTCTCTGCCTTTCATTTGGTCTAGTTCTTCTTCTCTTGGAGGTTCTTGCGTTACCACTCTTGCAGAATTTCAGGCTAAGCTACTCCAACTTTTTTCATTGTTTTCTTAGATAGGTGCCCTGGACCAATCATCGCACTTTATTTCCGTAATTGCTGATATGGAATCGTTTGGACTGGGTTATCTTTTTTTGTCGTTCTTTTGCGGTTATCTTTTTACTTTTTCAGTTAGAGTCAGATTGATTCATCCTTCTTTTCCACAGATTTCTCGTGTTTTGCTTCAGCATCCATATGACCTTGTTATTGACGTTACACAGTACAAAGTATTACCGGTAATTTTAGACAGCTACTTTTTGTGCGATTATTCACTTAATGGAGCGGTCACCTCTATTGGAACGATTGTATAGAATATTCCCGCGGCGGCGCCTCTCCTCCGCGCCTCCTGCTCTTCCTTTCTGTCCTGGTCCCGCCCCCCTCGCCGCTCGTTCTTCTTCCTTTTCCCGGTTTCCCCCGCCGCCTTGTCTCGCTTACCCTCTGGCCCGGGGGCTTCACGCCCCCGTCCTTGCTCATCCTCCTTGCCCGGGTCCGCGTCCCCTATCCTGGTCCGCCTGCCGCGCACGCCTCCCCCCTCTTGTAGCGGGAAATCGTTTTTCCCTGATAAAATAAAAACAAATCAAGACGAATCTTCGACACCTATATTAAACACTTCCCATTGTTTTTAAATATTAGAATGATGGGTGGCTGACATCACGTTCAAATACAAACGCGGCAAGCCAGAGCATATTCCGCGTAAATATTTTGAATGATTTTTACAATTTGATATTCTTTAATTGTCACCTGTTAAAAAAAAAACCCAAAATTTTTAAAAATTTTTCCCACCCAAATTCCACATATGCTGCGGGGTTGTAAACAGTATAAATAAAGGACCAACACTACCGATATTCACAAGCTTTTCTAGAGTTGAAGAAGCAACATATCTTGTAATCTCTTCGATAATCTAAATCTTGCCTGCATAATGAAGCCGTCTCAAGCTACTTGGAGCAATATAGGAATTGCTATAATCGGTGAGTTTCAATCCATTTTTAAATCTTTACCAATCACTTTAATAAATAAATGTTAAGTTAACATTCTTATGGTTCGAACGGTATTGTTTTCGAGTTGATGTATTTCTTGTTTTTTCGGCTGATTTCAATGTTTGAACTAGTCAAGCTGGTGGATGTACAGAATATATATATATAAAACAAAATGAACGCACTTTAGAAAATGGGTCACTCTTCGAACCTCTTAAAAATTATACTTTCATTTTCATTTAGTTTGCATTCGAAATTTATATACGTTCTCTACGCATTAAAGACGCTATATAACACTGTGGAAGACACGTTTAAAAAATTAGTCGAACTTCGCTATCTGACATATCTGACAGTGTTTGAATAGGACAAATAAACACCTTAGAACACAAAAGTTTGGACAGTAATGCTGTCACTAATAGAATATGTGCAGATACAAATTGACACATTAATTTCCTATCGGGCGATAGGAAATTCTGCAACACAGCAGTCTATGGGGGAAAGCTGGAATGGTCTCTCAATGATTTTTACTTTTTTAAAGCACCTAATGATCGTTTTAAACTGCAATTTTTTCAGGGCTTCAATTTTAGACCATGTCAGAGACACTGGTAGCATGGGGAATCATGCAGCTCAGATTTTTTAAACTGGAAACACTGTTATACAGTGCCTTTAACCGAGATGACACCTTTGTAGAACTGAAATTTATGTACAATTACATAATTTATAGCTACAGAATACACCACTATTCTTTGTTTGTGTTTTATGTTACTGTATTATTATGTTTTCACTGTATCGTTTTTAGTGTAGCATAACATTTCATATTAATTGTTTTTTCCTTGCTGGGAACATAAATTACAAGCTTTGCTATTAAGTATTCTTGGTCAAAAATTTTTCCACTGTCATGAAAAAGTAAAACTACGAGATGGGCGCATGCTACTATTAGATCCTCGACAATGCATAGCGAGAATTGTAGTGATACATGAAAAATAATTTGCAGAACAGGAACATTGCCATGTTTTGTGGTAATATAAATTTTTGAGGACTATCACTTCTACAAGTAGGGAATATTTGGATACTTCAGGGTTTTAGTATTTAATTTTTTATTAATTTAACTTCCAATACAAGGTTGCTATAATAAATCATTTATCCAGGAGAATGTATGTCTGATAATGTGTCAAGGATACTAACTTGTTTGCAAGCTTTAAAAAAAATCGCAAATTATGTTTTCTTTAGCTGTAAACAGATGTGCGATTCGGTGACGAAACATTTGAAAATTGTTCTATTTAAAGGCAAGGTTCACCCTTGACCGTCAAGTTGGTTTAAATAAAAAGCATGAAATAATGAGAGAAAACATATTGGGAAAGTTTGGCGAAAATCCAGCCCAAGAATAACAGAGCCTTATGAAGGTTCAAAAGTTCCAGTTATGTGACGTCAACATGCGAGGCACTCCCTATTATGTAATGCTATATAATCTCCATCAAATTGCCATTTTGTAATGATTTCATGATAATATTGAAAATGGGGATTTTTTTTTTCATAGAAGGCTATATGAAACATAAAGGTTTCTGATCAGATATATTGATGCTCAGGTAAAAATAATGTTGAAATTTCCTGAAGCAAACGTACTTTTATGGAATTTATATAGCATAGGCATATAGGAAAGCTGGCCGCGTGTGACTCACAAAAATTTGAAACTATGCGAACCTTCATAACCTCTGTTTATCTTTGTGATTTTCGGCCAAACTTTCACTAATTATGTTTTCTATCGTTATTCTGCTTTAATTAAAAACCAACTTGATGTCAGGGTGAACCTTGGCCCTTTAACAGGACTGCTTCACTTTTTTATGAGACGTTGGAAAAGTGGCCGTGTGCCGACTAATAGTGCTACACGCTTTCCTAACGTTTGAGGGGGTATATGTTAGTTGGAGTATCACGAGATAAGGATAAAATTTTGAGAAGCAGGAACGCATTATGTTTTGCTAGGCAGATTGAAATTCTCTAGCGGACCAAGTACTCAGCAAAATAATCATATCCCTTGTGTTAGTTCCGAGATTACGTCACCACGCGCAACAGGCATAAGGATTTCTTAATAACTAGCCTTACAGTGAAAAGACGTATCTAAAATGAATGCTGACATAAACGTAGATTATTAACTTGGAATAACAAATCCTGTAGTTTGATGCAAATCATTATTATATTTTTCGAGAAAATCCTGGCTACGGGCCGGTAATTAATAACAAAGGTTTGACATTTTGTACATTGGGACACGTGTTCATGCTCTAATACTGTAGATTTTTCCTACTTTTGAAAAAAAGTGATAACTCATTTATTTGTACTATTTTCTATATTTTCAGTATTCTCTTCCATGAGTTTGATAGGAGAAGCATTTGTCATACGGTCAACGTGTACCCCACAATGTTCCACCTCTTCAACCTTACACGATCTCTTCCAAGACGCAAGAAACAAAACGCATGCCATTCAGTCGGTACGTACAACATATTAAAGCGAAGGTCGCAATATCAAAATGCGCTAAATTCAATTTGCATAAAATATGAGTTATCTAAATCAAAACTTTGGTCAACCACCGTAGATACAGAATTAAAATTTGTAGCGAAATTTAAAAGCAAACGTCCATCCTCATCACGAAAAGACGACTGGAAGTTTGAATAAAGCCCATTTATCATATTAGTTTACGTGTGTTATGCGCATAGTATAAATTGTACATGCATGAGTAGTCGTTCAAGTGCACTTTGTTGCGTTACAAAAATAAGTAGTAGTAGTAGTAGTAGTAGTAGTAGTAGTAGTAGTAGTAGTAGTAGTAGTAGTAGTAGTAATAGTAGTAGTAGTAATAGTAGTAGTAATAATAGTAGTAGTAGTAGTAGAAGTAGTAGTAGTAGAAGTAGTAGTAGTAGTAGTAGTAGTAGTAATAGTAAAAGTAGTAAAAGTAGTAGAAATAGTAGTGTAGCAGTAGTATAGTGGTGATGGTGGTGGTGGTAATATTGGTAATAGTAAAAGAAGTAGTAGAAATAATCATAGTAGTGATAACAGTAGATGTAGAAGTAATAGTAGTAATAGTAGTAGTAATATAAGTAGTAGTAATAGTAGTAGTAGAAGTAGTAGTAATAGAAGTAGTAGTAGTAGTAGTAATAGTAAAAGTAGTAAAAGTAGTAGAAGTAGTAGTGTAGCAGTAGTACAGTGGTGATGGTGGTGGTGGTAATATTGGTAATAGTAATAGAAGTAGTAGAAATAATCATAGTAGTGATAACAGTAGATGTAGAAGTAATAGTAGTAAAAGTAGTAGTAGAAGTAGTAGTAGTAATCGAAGTAGTAGTAGTAGTAGTAGTAGTAGTAGTAGTAGCAGTAGTAGTAGTAGTAGTAGTAGTAGTAGTAGTAGTAGTAGTAGTAGTAGTAGTAGTAGTGGTGGTGGTAGTATAGTAGTAGTAGTAGTAGTAGTAGTAGTAGTAGTAGTAGTAGTAGTAGTAGTAGTAGTAGTAGTAGAAGTAGTAAAGTAGCAGTAGTCTTTGTTGTTGTTGATTTGTTACAGTTGTTGTTGCTGTTGTTATAAAGGTAAGAAGAAAACAATCACTTTCAAATAATCATGGCGTTTATTCTTCATGACAGGCCACAACGGATACCACCGGGGAGACACCGACACCACCGAATGAAGAATTCAACACAATAACAAATGTAAGTCACAACGTTCTTCTTTGTGTTTTTGTTTTTTATTTAATGTGTGAACATTTTTCATTAGAACATAAACTTTACTTTAAATGGAATTTCACTTTGATTCTCATACATGTATCAGACACTCCTGTAATTCACCATGCGGGGGTTGGGGTGGTTATGCATTCCTGAAAAGAATTTTGAATATTCTCATTGTGTTCACCACCAAATATTTCTCTTTTGTGTAATAATTTAATTGATAAAATACTTTTTCATTTTTCAGAATGAACGGAGTCTCACCCACTACCAAGCTTATTACAACATCTCAGTATATTATAAAGATGTTCTGAACCACATGATCAGCAGCTCTGACAACATCCCGAGCAGCTACGACAATCTTAAGGGCGTGCTTCAACTAATTACGGATAGGGTCGCCTTATTCCTCAAAGACTGTTTCGTAAGTATTTCGGCATTTACAATGTATATAATTTGGTAGATAAAGACAGTGGATGTCTTTTGCATACAACTCATCTTTGAGCAGGCGGTATTCTGAAAGTGTCACCCCGGTACACTGAGAAGAGAGTAGTTGAATACCACAGAACATATCGTTTTTAACCAAACATCCACAAATCACAATGTTGACAAAGTACTGAGACAGACATTTATTCGTAGGGGCATTTTTATTCCATGCTGGGGCCAGTGAAGGAAAATTCACATATTTAAACTGCCAATTTGCCAATGAAAGATTTTCCATCATCAACTAATATCCCAGTTGTTGTTTTTTTCTGTGTATATACAGTGGTACATGACGGAAAATACCATTAAAGAACCTTTTGCCACATAGTATGAGTTAGAAACTCAGATTGATTGGAATTGTAGTGACCTTTCAATTTTGAATTGAATTGTTCATTTTAGCATTCACAGTAATTCAGCATTATACAACATCCAGGTAGATCCTTAGATCCTTGTCAGTCGATTGGAGGATTGTTGGTCATATGATATACTCTATTCAGCGCAACGTGAAATTTGGTTCCATTTTTGCTTGTATGTTGGTTCAGTCTTTGCGTGCACGTTGGTTCCATTTTCGTTCCATTCCACGGTTCGTAAAATGTTACCAACTTGTGTTGAAAGAAGCATACTAACTGTGGGCAGCGCGCTCTGCCCCACTAAGCCCTGTGATGTACATACGATAATGAGTTTTGTTTAAGTTAGATTTTAAACATATAACTCACTGTTTTAATAATGATTTAAATGTTTGGCGAAATTTAGACTAAAATGAGGAAACAGCTGAGACATTGACTACATACACGTACACTGAACATACTGAATTGGTGAATAAGCCAGAAAGATAATCAGAATGTATGGGCCTGCAATCCTCCAATCAAAGATCTACTTTATAATGTTGTATAAAACAAATAATGAATGTTTTATCATTCGTTCAATAGTAAAAATGTTTTCATTCTTTGAAAGATTCAACGCTCCATTCAACGAGGCAAAGCCGAGTTGTGATTAAACGCTCCATTCAACACGGCTTTTCCACGTTGAATGGAACATTTAATCTTTCAACTCATGAAAATATTCGTACCATTGAACTCATAAAAAATCATTATTTGTATACTAATCTACCGTCAGTCCCTTGGCTTGTATTGGTTTTCAAAATAATGATATGTGAATCATTACAAATTGAACATTTGTACCATGTTCATTCCTGATACGTGACAATTGTCTGCATTAGTTCTTGTAAATATAGTATTCAATTCATAGACAAATACATGAACACCGACACAAAACGATTGAACAGAACCTTACATACAGGTTGCACAGCACGTATTGTTTATACACTATTCAAATTCTAGATAATTACTGATAAATAATGACAGAGGCATTGTCTTCACAATGAAATTAATGTTTTAAATGTAGTTTTGTCGATTTTTCTGCAAGAAGGTCTGTAAAAGGGATCCCCTAAATTCAAATTGTTTCTGAAATAAATTAACCTCTAAAAAGTATGTTATCTTTCATTTCATGATTTATTTTAACTATGAAGCACCGTATGAATGGACAAATTCACCTGTTTTGACACAAGCAGCTCTCCATACATAGACACCCAGTCTAAACCTTATGTCTAAGCTGATCTACATTCTAAATAAGGAATTTACAGTTTGACCTTCCAGTGTCATAAATAGAAAAAGGCATATAAACCAGGGGTTTATCCAGGACTTTTTTTTTGGGGGGGGGTGATCATAATTTTGGTGGAACTTTTTACAATAAAATTACAGCAAGATGTGAAAAGACCCTAGGGAAAAATGTCTTTACAAAACAATGTGGTCCTTCGATTTTTTTTTTTTAGGGGGGGAGAGGGGGGATGTCGTACGACTCTCATGACCCCACCACTGTACACCCCCATGTAAACAATGGTCAATGGTCGATGATGACTATTAGTTTGTTCTCATTATATTATTGCACTTTTCTCTTTCTCTCCAGTGCTCTGAGGATAATCCTACTCCCCGATATCAAGCATCTTCAAATGCCATCATAAATGCCTCCGGGGTATTGAGTGACATAATAGAGTATGCACAGGACGGTATAGCTGACTTTCGGAGTGCAATCTTAAGCAAATTAAATGGATGTAATTCATAATTTTATTCTGATATATTTTAGTATGTTTATATTCATTTATATATTTGTATGATTATTTAAACATGTATATATATATTTATATTATATATATATATATATTTATTTACACATATTTATACATTATTGCTGCAAATTTAATATACTATTTTTATTTATTAATATCTTAGCGATTTTTATATCATGTCAGTTGAGAGATATTCTATTATACAACCGTGATTACTT
>JZLH01S0606491.1:5093-18590 GCA_001188425.1 Eucidaris tribuloides | reverse complement strand
AATTCATTGGCCGTCAACAAGTGATCAATCTAATAGGTGAGTGCCAAACTAACGGTAATTAATTCAAATAGACAAGCATGCTGCCAGTATTAGCATTCTTCAGCGTGCTTTGTGTTGTCTTTGATGTTCGATTTTCGCTTCAAACTTACACGAAGAGCGGGTGAAGATGTAATAATCAAGTGTATATATCAAATGATGGCCTACACAAAAATAAAAATCAATATAACTAGGCCTACCCTTTTTCAACAATTGAGTTTTTTAGCAAATAATTTAGCGAGTATTCCTACATAGTTGACTAACATCTGTTGGTGAAAATAGTGACGATCCGCTCACAGCAGCATCGCATAAATGTCACTTTTTTCACAAGTACAGAGTCATCCTTCTTATGCAAATAATTGTAAATAAATGGGCACTTTTTTTGTTCATAACGTGTGCTCACTAACATGACACGGTTAAAACCTCTTATGCTTTCGTTAAAAAATGCCTAGATACTTTTGCTGCCAAAAATACCAGATTTTCAATTTTTTTCAATAAGACTTAAATGGCATTTTACAATTTCCAAATTGAGAATATAGGTAATTTTTTATGAGCTCATTGAAGCGTAAAGAGGCTAAAAACTGCCAGGGGAGCGTGTCAAGCGGGTCAAATACATGATTAAAAAAATAGGCACTTATCATTCACCACGAAACAAAATTTGTCTAATCCTGCATCATAAATTCCCCCAAATGATCTTGTGACTTCGAAAAGTGACTTTTGGCTTTAATGGATGCTCACTCATGCATGGCGTTTGACAGATACAATCACATTTTCATACTAGTCAGCAATGAGTGTAAAATATTCCTGGCAAAATAATTTGCTAAAACTTATTTCATTTAAAAGGTATGGTAGTTTCGAAAAAGGGGTGTTACTGTTGTTTTTGTGTGTATTTCAATATATATTTTGATAATAGATATACGAGAATAATTAGTGTCTCGTTAACGTCGTATTTCTTTCCCTAAATGGAATAGCAATCATGGAACATGTGTAGTTAATCTATTAAATCAAGTTTAGACAGTTATGAACATATGAGGAACATTATTTTGTCGCAAGACTGCATGCTTGAGTTGAGAAGGTTCTCGGTCAAATCCCGCTAGTGGATCGAAATTCCCAAAGATACGTAGGTAGTGAGTTGGTAGTATGCTATTATTAACAGATATCGATTGGAGCAAAATAGACCACAAACTAATATAAACAGGAGGGTCGATCCTTTAGGGGCGCGGGCAGGGGAAGCTCGGCCCCCTCCATGAAATATTGGGGGAAAATATATCGATTGTTTCCCATATCATTTGACGACTTCAAGAAGTTTAGATAAACCGCTGGAAGGTATGCAAGGATTAGTTTCTTTTTTTTTTTTTTTTTTTTTTTTTGACCATATGTTTAAAAGGCCAATTCAATTGGACATTACCGTACAAAACCACTTCTAAACATACACAAATTTCTACTTTGCGGGGGTAGGGACATCATACGCGTATACGAGAAATTTTATATTGCAATTTTTGCTAAGGGGATCGCGCAACAAAGTTTTAGAACTGTTTTAATCTTAGCCCCCCCCCCCAATCCGAAAAACGGATCGACCTCTCCTGTTATAAACACGACTTGGGAGGGGGAGACTGAGCATGACGCAGGAATGAGCAGGGGTGTAGGCCTATCCAGAGATTTTTTTTTCGGGAGTGGATCGTGTCATAATTTTTGAGACGGCCTTTCACAATTGAACTGACAGCAAGATGTGAATGAAGTACTGTGCTGATAACTTGCCTGTTCATTATCTCATAGTGAAAAAGGCCCTCAAAAAATATCTATGAACAAATGTGGACCTTGTCCTTCCCCCTTGCATACAACCATGTGAGGGAGGGCAGGGGATGAGTCGATAGTGATGAGTCTAGATCCTAAAAGCCGTTTAACAAAATTCAATGACATGACTTTGAATATCTTATGACAGGAAAATGAGGAACTATGAGTACTTATATGAGTGAATGTTGCGGCGCAAATTGTCTCCGGCGACAATTGTGCGATTTTGTGCAAAACCTGACGACCACATTAATTGTGTCGCCAAATGGATCCAAGCATGCCATAAGGTAAATGACATGATTGGCGGGTGCTCCTCAACTTGAGCTAAAAACTTTTCTTAGAATAAGAAAATATGCAAGGATTTCCTGCTGAAATCTTGTGGTCAAACGTCGACTCATCTAAAATAACTAACTGTCAATATCCCTCGTGGCAGCATTACTGCTGAGTGGCTTCTATGGGTCCTATTTTTATCGTGTCCCGATAAAATTAAATCAACTAGTATGTTCATGCTTAATTCTCCTTAAGCTAAACAATTAGAGACAAATCTTTCAGCTGGGAGATCACTCAGCTTGGTGTATAGTATGGTAAATATTTCAACTCATTTGGTTCTTGAGATTTTCAAGTGATTCCCAATCACGTCACCAATCATGAAAAGCATAATATTGAAAATCATTATTTGGGGTCGCCGGCTCGAAAGTGTAGAAAGCGTTAAATAAAAATGATCAAAGATATACATGACAGTCGAACAAAATCTGCAAGGTCACGTTAATGTGTGTGTGTGTGTGTGTGTCGTGTGTGTGGGTGATATGTGTGTGCTGTGTGTGTGTGTGTGTGTAGTGTTGTGTGTGTGTGTGTGTGGGTGTGTGGTGTTGTGTGTGTGTGTGCTGTGTGTGTGTGTTGGTGGTGTGTGTGTGTGTTGTGACTGTGTGTGCGTGTGTTGTGTGTATGTGTGTGTCTGTGTGTGCGTGCGGCTGTGTGCTGTGTCTGCTCTTGGTCTTGTTATATAGCTTGTGGTGCGTGTGTGTGTATGTGTGTGTTGTGTGCTGCGTGTGTGGTGTGTGTGTGTGTGTGTGTGTGTGTGTTGTGTGTGTGATGTGTGGGTGTGATGTGCTGTGTTTGGTGTGTATTTCTGTGGTAGTGTGTGCGTGTGTGCATGTGTGTGTTTATATGTGTGTGTGACTGCATATGTGTGGTGCAGGTAGTGTGTGTGTGTGTGTGTTCGTGAGTGGTGTGCACGGGTATATGCTGTTCGTGTAGTGGTGTCGTGTCTGTGTAGAAATCAGTAAATCAAGTTTTGGCGTCCATATCAGCGCCTATCAATAACACGAAACGCGGAGCCAATCTTTTTTTTCTGGGGCGGGGGGCTTCTCATTGAGTTTATGGTAAATTGCATACCTTTAGGTATCATCATAGAAATTTCACGTATTTCTGCTTGTAGGAGCTTTGAAAGCTAGCTCCATGCAAGCCCTATCAGATAAGGTTTAAAACACGCGAAATTAGTAAGGTGAATTTTTGTAGTTATTGAATAAGTTTGCCATATATTAGACATAATTAATGAAAAAGTTCTGCGATGCTCTCCACATGGCGTTTAATCAGTTTAAGCACATCAGAATCAAAATTGGAGAAGAATACAAAGCAGTTACCACAAGATCGACACGCACAAAAACAGCCACACAAACAGACACAACAGACACATGCACACATATACAAGGCAAATTCACAGTATACACGCATGCACATCAGACACGGCAAACAACACAACAGACACACACACACAAACACACACAGACACATGACAATAACACAGGACACATACAATATACACGCGTGCACACACGATCACACATGACACAACACACCAAACAGACACACAAAAACAGCCCATCAATACGAGACATAGGCAGTAGGACACACACACACACACACACACACACACACACACACACCACACCACACACACACACCACACACACACACACACACACACAAACACACACACCACACACACACACACACACACACACACACACCCAATTCATGCAGGTCACAATTTGTTACGCTAGCGTTTTCATGACACAATTTTTTCAGCAGCAGAGGCAACAAGGTTGGAATCAGTAAGGACGTCCAATCCTGTCGCGTGGGAAGAATTTGTGCAACTTGACGCAGAATTGTAGCACCGTCACAATCGTTTTTGCGGCGGCAATATTGTATTATGTATATAATGTAGTTGCGCGACGTTCTGTCAAAATCAATAAAAAAAAGAGGATCTGCGTGTAGGATTAACGGTAGCTTTAGTCAAGGCTGACTAGCTTAGGTGGATTTTCCCTGCCAGCATTTGGCGGCGCCTAGGGTTTAAATCCCAAAATCCAAACCACGGCCATACTTACGAGTACAAGATCAATAGCGTTCTTAGGGCCGCACGCCGACAGCAAAGATCCCAAGAATAATTTTTTAAAAATGGAATCTCAGATATAACAACAATTTTTGTTATTCATTCATTTATCTTTATTTTTTTTTTTTGGGGGGGGGGGGGCAGGGTACTTGTTTTTTGGGCGGGGGTGTTCTATCATTTAACTTTTTTCGGTCCCGGCCCTGACTGTGGCGAAGTTTAGAAATTAATGACAAAGAATAGAATCTGTCCTGGTCTTCCAGGGAGATTGTTACATCGAGGAATCCATTATTATATTTTTTAGTCTATCTGATTTAAATCATATAATTCTGATTTGTATCATTTGTTATCTCAGATTCTTAGCATAATGTATAGACATGCATTTTTTAGCATGTTGTACATTGTGCCCATCTCCAATTTGGGAAAAAATGCCTAATTGCCCATGATCTCGATCGCTTTTTCCCTGGCATCTTGGAGAGATGTCCGCGAAGAAAAATCTATTATATCTTTTATATTATATCTGCGATGTTATATTTGTATTAGGTTTTCATGACCAAGTAAATATGATCCTGATGGAGTTTTGATGATTGATCGCATGATGATGATGTTGATGATGATGTAATAATAATAATAATAATAATAATAATAATAATAATAATAATAATAATAATAATAATAATAATAATAATAATAATAATAATAATAATAATAATAATAATAATAATAATAACGATGATAATAATAATAATAATAATAATAATAATAATTATAATAATAATGTCCCTGACGGGAAATTTTAGGGGGGGGGCAAAAAACACCCATAGCCCCATGATTTCATTAGACCTACTTTGAAAACAATATAGGTCGGCTGCCCCCTGCATCTCCCTACCCGTGGCACCGCCCCTCCCTGCCAGCACCTGGAATGAGACTGATCACCCTACGAATGCGTCTGTGCGACCGATCCTTTAAAACTGCCCGGAAAACTGCGCTACAATCACTGATCTCATATGGATAATGGTTAAGTTGTGCTGCACCAAATTACTTGAGTCCTCGTAGCAACGACATAACAAGGAATTAATCACCGAAGTGGGCGTAACGTACACCCGGTCCGAAATAGACCTGGGGAGTTTTGAGAACAAGACGTGTGTCATAGCTGGGGAGCTTCTGGATCACAACAAAAGATTATGCAATACTCGAGGTTACCAGGTGTTTGTGATCCAAAAAAAAATGCATAGATGAAAATAGGCTACTCACCTTTACATATACTTTTGGAATCTGCCAAGTATATGGAGGACGAAGCGATGTTCCATTTTCAAAACGGACCAAGTTTCCGGGTATGAATGTTTCATAAGCAGGTTCGAATGTTTCAATGTTTGCCCTCACATTTACGTACGCACATTTACGAATACACACAGACAGACACATAGACACACACACACACACACACACACACAGCCCCATACACACACACACCATCAAACACACACACACACACACACACACACACACACACACACACACACACACACACACACACACACACACACACACACACACACACACACACACACACACACACACACACACACACACACACACACTGCATTGTGTCTCATCCCGAGAACGAAAGTGCTGGATTTTTTTCTTGATGTTGTTAGTGTTGTTGTCATTGTCGTTTTTGTTTGTGTTATTCGTTGATTTGATTTATATCTAACACGAAGAGGGCAAACTACTCTCTCATGGTCCGTGTCTCGACATGGATTGAATGACCAATTGTCCCATCATATTTACTCAAATTAAGTGTCTATGCATTCATGCAAACAAATTCATATTACACTCTCATACGGATTTGTGCATTTACCCCGTCATTGAAATACTGTGAATATCAAGCAAAAATGCGCAAAAAGCCGGCCTTTCTTGCTTCTGAGTGAATCTGCCATTCAGTATGGGCATTATTGTCAATATTTCAATGGCTATCTAGAAGGTCAAACTACTCTGTATTTTGTTACAAAAGTCCTCTTATTATACATCGACATAAAAGCCACCTGCATCTGTCTCCCATTAGTGGTTATATCATCCGATCGAAAAGCGAGAGTCGTGGATGAATATAGAATTATATTATTAATCTACTCTTTCCGAATTGTGTTCAAACCTTTATGAATCTTTGAAATATTATACAACACACTCTTAGTTCCTTATCAATTAATGATTGGTTGAGTGAAGTTGCATGACTTCTTTGTTGGCATAAAGCGCACTTTTATTCCTTTTTTTTTTTTTTTTAGGTTATCATGCGGTTTCCAGTGTTTTTAACTTTTTTAAAAGTCAGTTTGTATGGTTCATTAAATGACAATTAGATCTGGCTAAGACATTCTTTATACAAAACAAAGTGACGAATGCATTTTAATTCAATATGTAATTTTCGTTTTATCATTATTTATCATTTTATTCGTTTTGATGTCTTCTTGGTAAATGTGAGCCGAGCGTGATTTTACTGAACGTTTATCCATTCGATTCCATTTACTGGCATGCCACACTTGTTGTGTCGCATTGCTGTCAGCAGCTTAGTCTGTATTAAAAAAAAACTCCTAAAACATCTAATGCGAGAAGAAATGTTAAATTAGGAAATTGAGCAATAAGTCTGAGCTGTATAGAGGAGGAGTGCGCAAGAAAAATCTATTATAAAAACATCTAAAAACATTATTAAATGAAAGGGATTATTCAGAGAGGTGAAATGCGATGTAATAAATTGATTCATTTGTCGCTCTCTGTATTTTAGATCGCAACTGCAGATCTATAATTTTAACAAAATCGTCAGGAAAAATGAACAGGATTCGAACCCGTCGCCGACAGCTTATCCGGGCTGCCGACAATACCACGACTATATTCGCTGGATTACCGGCATTGGCCACGACGAACAAGGAACAAATACCAAGGATCACATTTCTGACATTGTTATGTTAAATATGTTATGTTAAATAGTCCAAGGCGGACATCTAAAACATCTAATGCGAGAAGAAATGTTCAATTAGGAAATTGAGCAATAATAATAAGTCTGAGCTGTACAGAGAATAAACATTTAGGTGAAACTTTTAGTTTTAAACTGTTGTAATTAAATCACCGGTTTACAGCACTTTGGCCAATTTGACCAACAACTCAAGTCAAAGGAAATTTGATCCTTATGTGGAATATGTATGATAATGATTACACCATTTTCAACAGGTTCAGGTTATCATGGACAGATACATTTTTTTAATATATACTGTCGACCCAGAGCAAATTTTTGCCCTCGGTTTGAAATACTTGATGTCGACGAAACAAATTTGATTGGGTTTCATTTGTGTGAAAAACAAATATAATCACTACCGTATGGACTTTTTGAAGGTACAATAAAGGACTCTCAAGCTAATGAAGATTATAATTTCTACAATAACTCGATTCTAAACATGTTATTTACTTTAAAAACTTTCCATAAAATCAAACAAAGTCAATCATATACAAGAGAACGTTTGTTTTGATTAAACACGATACTCACCATTAAATCCTAAATGAATTTACACATAACAATAAGACCAAGCTTTTTATACCAAAAACAAAAATTTTCAGTGTTAGGTTATGATATAAGAAAAAACACAGAAACAATCATGAAATTACATCTTCAAATATTACTGTTGCAATCATATTGTTCACGTGTAGTAAAACCAGGAATATACATGTCTTACTGACAGATCAATATAGTAAATTGTATGGACAGATCACAGATTATACTTCAACTCATCCAGAATTGAAGGAAAATAGCAGGACAAGAAACAGCTCCCAGTTTTTGGTTGAAATGATTCTAAATTAGAATCTATTATACTGTTAAACCATTTCTGGTGTGATTTTCTTTCTTTCTCTTTTTTTTGGGGGGGGGGCAGTCAAATCGTTTTCTTCACGTTTCACAAGTATACCATCACAAATAATGTGACAAGGAGATTTTTGGAATGTAAATATACACGCCTCATTTCAATAATGCCATTTTTTAAGCATGCTAGTCAACTGTACGATTCAAGACAATTTCCTCCAGCCTGTCTGTGTAAATGCCGATATCTTAAACTTCATTTTTGGATATATTTTGGACTACCGCGAATCCTGCAATTTAACTTTAAAGATCTGACAATAAAATGTACATACGATTATTAAATACTATTTTCTCAAAACTTTGATGATATCGTTAGATTCGTCGATGTACATGTATTGTACTTATGACTCAGTCTACAAATTTGTGAGTCCGTCAACATAGTTTCATGTGATTTTGTCCATAAACGTATATTTTCTAGGTACGTTTACATTGTAGAGTGCAATTATTCATAATTTACAGTTATTTTAATCCCTCATTCTCTATTATAATGCATCTAGAATATATCATTCATTCGCTCTGCAAATGCTAAAGCGTTTTATGTGTAATAAAATAACCTCTTTTGCTCTGTGATACTAGCGATATTACTATTGTTATCTTAACAGCAAATATTACATCTTATGACATTTTCAATAGTGTCATACTAACATTAATGTAATCTTTGTAAACACTTAAAGTATATTATACCAGATACATTCAAGAAGGATATCATAATGTCATCGCATACAATACTTACAACACTAAAAATCAAAGTGTACACTGTGGTAACTAATCTGCTTAATATAACATACTGCATGTTTGTTTGTTTGTTTATTTGTTGGTTGGTTGGTTGGTTGGTTGGTTGGTTGTTTGGTTGTTTGGTTGGTTGGTCGGTTGTTTGGTTGGTTGGTTGTTTGGTTGGTTGGTTGGTTGGTTGGTTGGTTGTTTGGTTGTTTGGTTGGTTGGTTGGTTGGTTGGTCGGTTTTATTTCTGCGTTCAGACAAATACAAATTTAAATTCAGATTCCAAAAATACAAAAAATGACAAATATAATCGTTATACTGTAGTTTTAACAAAAGTATTTCACAAGTAGAAAATCATGCAACAGTCATCAATGAACTATGAACAGATAGTAAGCTTTTGAGAGAAAATAGACAAATCAGGTACAATTTAAAACAATGCATTATTTTGTTGTTGTTATTCTTGTCAAAAAGTTTGTAAACTTTTTTTTTCAATTTCTGGTCTCATGAACACAAACTTTGTCGTATAACATCAACTTTAAGTATTTCATGTATATACTCATGATCACCTCTGTATATTAGTCTAGACCTGTATGTTATTCATTCGAATCTTGAAATAATTGCCACTATAAAGCCATCCTTTTTGACAAATTCTCATTCATAAATGAATTCTTTTTCCTAGACGAACAGATACGCAAATATACATGCTTCAGAAGGAACGGTTTTACTTGTTATTCACTGACGTTTAAAAGAAAATAACTGCATACCTTCATTTTACTTGTTTGTTGTATCGAAATCCACGTGAACAATGCAGACTGACAATTAATCGATTTGTAAGTGAAATCAAAATTTATCATTTTTAAAACTGCTGAGCCATTTCCGTCATACACATTAATATTTTGTATTGAATTTCATGTGTACACGATTCATTAATTATACTTTTCTCGAATTCTCTTCTTTTCACAAAATATACTTGACAATTTGAGTAATAATTGAGAATTATAAAACGGTCGAGTCCATACTCAAAAATGAATACATGTATAGTTAATTTACAACGTCATTTTTTCCGCAATGCGGTTTAAACTAACCATCAATTTAGCCGATAAATACCTGCGTTAACATGACATATCAAGAATTTGTAAATAGTTATCGTGACAAATTTGCAAGCTTGCCAGTGGATAAGGTTTGATTTACCAATGATTTATCAGAAAGATGTTTCTGTATATTTTACAATCTGAAAGTGAAAACAAAAATAACCGACTCGAACTTCTACGCCAAACCAATTTTGGTCACAAGAGTATAAAAACTCATAATGGAGTGCATACGATACTTGTGAATGATGTGCATGTTAAACGCGTGTAAAACATTTTGTGTACTTGTTAAGGATTGAAGACTTTTAACCCAATGTGAACGATAAAATTCGAAATGCATGTACACATAGAGTTTAACATGGAGGATCTCCGAGAATTCAGAGACCATATCCCCGCAATCTGGTCTGCATTTTTCATAACATGTGAGAAAGGCTGTTGTAGAATTTACCGCAACTATATGACAATGAATTAAATTATTATATTTTTCACAGAAAACATTATTGATTTTTGACATCAAAATATCTTATCAAAGTATTCTTGTGTGGGTGACGTGTGCATTCTTTTTCTGTATGGAGAAAAATATATATAATGAGATAACTGACAACCCAGTTGCTAATATATTAACCTTTGGAAATTTGACTGCATTATTTAGTGCAGAATTTTTTGTTGTTGCAAGTTATACCTGCAGGGTAACATGATATGGCCTGTTCAGAAATTGTTACGGGGAGGACGAGTGGGTAAAAATTTGAGTTCTAAAATTGTCTTTAAAAAGTAAGGTTATAACAGGTAAAACCAGGGAGGTGACCTAGATACAATATTTCTTTGCATAAGCAAATTTCTTATAATGAACATAATCCAATCTTGCAATTACACTCCTTCCAATACCGGTGTTAGCGTTATACAATATTTATGTATGATATATAATTCAACAATACAGTATTATATTAATACCATACCTGTAAGTACAGTTTATACTAAATGGGACGTAATTTTACAAAAGAACCAGTAGATGTAACTTATACCGTAATGTGAACAAGAATCGTTTTAAAAAGTGCACATACTATGTTGAGAATAATACAAATACCACCATTATTTACTTTGAAAACAGGGTGCAGATTTTGACAACGCGCTTCACAAAATGCTTATACAGGGTGAAAAAATACGTCCTTAAAAGTTGAGTTGTTTTCTTACGCGTGCAAAATTTGCACTCACTGATGCGACTTAATTGACTTAAAAGTGATAATTGCTTTATGATAAAGAATACACTGAAATACATGTAGATATATAACATCAATTCTTTGCACATAAATATGGCATAAATAATACTACACTCCATTTATTCTGCAGATACAAAATTTACGCACGCTCATGCTGCAAATTTGCAGATTAAAGATGCGTCTTCATTAATTTAATGTTAATCATATTCATATCAATATAAATAAATTTGTGATGAACATCATGCATGTTCGATTTGGAAAAAGATACATGTATGTTTTTACTTTACATGTCAAAATAACAATGTTTAAACAAAAAGGTTGTCGTGCTAAAATGTCAACTTCTGCCTTCCGTTTAGCTTTACGTAAGCTTATTACATGTACAAACTAAAAAAAAAAAGATGCGCACAAGGTGCAACTTTGCGGGAAATGGTGCAGAGACATTTCTCCCGCGGTATTCGATCAAATTTGCACGTCTCGTTTCTATGCGCTCGCCCCACTGCATGAGCGGGTGCGAGTTTGCACCTTTTAGATGTTCTTTGCATCCATTATGTGCAAAATTTGCGCTTTAAAGGTTAAAAATAATGCACCTTTATGAAATTTACTCAGGTGCAAATAAGCACCTTCATGGCCGGCGTGATGACCTAGTGTTTAAACGTAGATCTCGCGTCCGGAAGGTGGCGGGTTCGAGCCCCGGCGGGGTCACACCAAATACTTTTATTTTGTTATGGCCAATCCTGCACCTTTGAACTGCAAATTTGTACCATTTTTCTTACAGTGTGTACAATTACGTTGGATTGTTTAAATTAATCCCTTACCCCTAAATTACTATTGTTTTATAGTGATATTTACTTAGAAAGGTGCTAACGTTTTAAGCTACATTTTAACATGTTTAGCACTGTCTTTCGTAAAGCAGGCTGTGCAATGGCATAACATATCGGATTGATGAGACTATTACAATAACTCAGCCACTTGCCTGTAATGTTGAGCGGTAATATGATGCACCCCGGGCCTCCCCAAAATTCGACGCAAACATTCACTCCCAGCGTGATCAGCGAAATCGGTAACCACGTGATGATGAAGGCAACGACGACAAGAGTGAGTGTGCGCATTGCCTTGCGATGCTCGCTACCGCTTTCTTGCGTGCGTTGCTTCGCTCCCTTCTTCGCTACTGATTTCGACACTGATGTCACGGTCTGTGCTGGGTCTGTCGAGGGGGTTTCGCCGGGGTATGCCGACCTTTTCGCCGTGCCGTCCTCTGGTTTTCCATCTTGACGTTGAGAGTCCACATTGCAGGAAGCAGCAGGGCTGGCTTTCATGTCACTTGTCGAAAAGCTGACAAAACTGTTATCCGTTGAGACATCTTTGCTTGCATTACTGTCGGCTGCGGTCGCAAAAAGCTTGTTCAGTTTTTTCGAGCCAGTCGAGCGTATTTTAATTATTAATCGGAAATAAAGCGCCGATATCACGATGATGGGCAAAAAACAAAATAGGCTGACGACCACCCAACCGGCTTCGACAGATATAATATACATTGGAATACAAAAATTATCGAAGTGAGGCATGTTGACCGACAATGCCCACCCCATTTCGAAAGGTACCCACATCACGAAGGCGCCGAACCAGCACAGCAAGCATATCCCAAATACCTTCTTGAGGCTGCGATTTTGGAAATGATGGATTGGATCACGGACTGCGTTGTAGCGATCCACACATATAGCTACCACGCCGAAGATCGATACCGTGAGGACGGCATTTTCGACGGAGAGATATAACCGACACACCACACGGCTCAATGACCAGTCATCCAATAGGAGATCGCGTAAGGCGCCACTCAACATCGAAATCGACGCCACGGCGAAATCGGCCACGGACAGGTTGAGGATGAAGTAGTTGGTGTACGTACGATGACGCTTATCGACGACGAAGGCGAGGATGATGAGGAGGTTGAATATCGCCGTCAGGCCAGTGATGGTGAATAAAATGAGCGACACAACCGAGAAAGGGGGAAGATTACTCCCAGACGGTTGGGAAGGTTGTGTGGTAAAGCCACCGGATTGAACATCAAGTTGTGCGCTGTTCGGCCTCGGGAAAATGTCTGTAGTACTTATGTCAAGTAAACCTTCAGACATGCCGAGATTTCTTATTTATACCAAAGATGCTTAAATGTGCAAAAAATGATGATTCAAACGAATGTTAGCTCAGGTGGAGGATGACACAAGAACGTTTTTCTTCACTTGTAGTATGAACAGTTAGATTTGTAGTACAGACAGTTAGATTTACGTTCTTAAACAGCGTGTCCAAGAATTAAGACTAATACGGCAGGGCGTTTGTTAAGTGTTTACACTAAATATGCTGTATC
>JZLH01S0606490.1:8047-19038 GCA_001188425.1 Eucidaris tribuloides | reverse complement strand
CAGTAAATCCAATTTAAGCAGTTCTTAAATTATCGTGACAATGAGCTCAATTCGTACATGAGGCCTTGTGACCTTTGACCTCTGACCTTTCAACTCCAAAATCGAATCAGTACATTGGTGCCTTATATTAGATACTTCTCCTAAGCTACATCAAAATCGGAAAAGTCATACTCAAGTTATCACAGTAATGAGCCCAAATCAGACATATTTAAGGCCCGGTGACCTTTGACCTTTGATCTTTCAGCTCCAAAATCTAATCAGTTTATTGGTGCCTCATAATACATACTTCACCCACGCTACATGAAAATCCAACTGGCTGTTCTGAAGTTATCGCGGTAACGAGCCCAAATCAGACATATTTTAGGCCCGGTGACCTTTGACCTTTGAGCTCCAAAATCTAATCAGTTCATTGGTGCCGCATAATACATACTGCACGCAGGTTACATGACAATCCGACCAGCTGCTCTCAAGTAATCGCGGTAACGAGCCCAAATCAGACATATTTAAGGCCCGGTGACCTTTGACCTTTGAGCTCCAAAATCGTTCATTG
Source organism: Eucidaris tribuloides (assembly GCA_001188425.1). Lineage (NCBI taxonomy): Eukaryota > Metazoa > Echinodermata > Echinoidea > Cidaroida > Cidaridae > Eucidaris > Eucidaris tribuloides. Next base: position 18,488 of record JZLH01S0606490.1, on the reverse strand, counting down.
GTGCTGTTGAATACATACTTCACCCAAGTTACATCAAAATCCAACACGCCGTTCTTAAGTTACTATGGTAACGGGCCCAAATCAGATATATTTTAAGCCCTGTGACCTTTGACCTTTGACCTTTCAGCTCCAAAATCTAATCAGTTCATTGGTGCCTCACAATACATACTTCACCCAAGTTACATGACAATCCGACCAGCCGCTCTCAAGTTATCGCGGTAACGAGCCCAAATCAGACATATTTAAGGCCCGGTGACCTTTGACCTTTGACCTTTCAGTTCCAAGATCTAATCAGTTCATTGGTGCCTCATAATACATACTTGGTCCTAGTTACATCAAAATCCGATTGGGGTTCTCAAGTTATCGCGGTAACGAGATCCGCTAACGGACGGATCGACGGACGGACGGACGGACGCACGGACGGACAACCCGAAAACATTATGCCTCCGGCAACTTCGTCGCGGAGGCATAAAAAGGAAAGGAGACAAAAGAAAAGAAAACTGGGGCTAGCCGTGTTAGAAATTAGTCTTAAATTACCTTTGGAACTAGTCTTATCAGAGTGTTGTTAATTATACTTGTTTTTTTCTTTATATTGCAAGCTTATTGAAAACTGCTTAATCTACTACTAGTTATGTTTGTTTACTGAAAGTTCCAGTATAGGTTTGTGCAAGAACGCGTTAGGGTAGTTTCACGTACATTGTAAATGGTGGCAGAGATGCTGTCCAGTTCAGCATTTTTTTTTTCTATTTCACAAAACATCTATATATGGTAAAGTCACTCTTCTCGAGAGTTATGAAGTGAGCTGATATTCAGAGATTTCACCGCTTGTAGAGAAACTGTAGTCTTGCAGGCCGTTTCATAAATCTGAATGTGTGTTGAATCTTTGACGACGAGTGTATTTCTAGCGTTGATAGGTTTGCTTTGTTTATTAATTGTTGAAATGTTTCAAAACATAGATATATTCTTTGTGGCATAATTTTATAACCAAATTTGCTTGCTATTACTCCACCCGTCCCAGTGCTCAAATTTTTACAAGGACTAGGCATAATTGAATACGGAAGCTTGCTCGTCTTTTCGGGCAAATTTAGGGTTCTATTCCGATTACCATTGTAAAACAATCATTAAAGGTAACCGTTATACTGATTTACACTTCAACAGAATGCATGGCAGAATGAGTTTACGACTGAGAGTATTTTTTTGATAGTTTCCCCTTAATAAAGAAATTATTTTTAATTTCAAAACCGCTCGCTCGCTGCACGTTAAAAAACTAGTGTTAACGTTAACAGAGACAAAATATGCTCATAAAACCGCTAGATGTCATGATCTTAAATTATCATCATGTTTTGAAATGGCCTGCTACCAGGGGCGTCGATCCATGTTTCGGATTGAAGGGGGTGGGGGGGGGGAAACAAAAGCGAAAAATTGTCCGAAATTTTCGGCGTGCTCTTGGGCACGCCAAATTGTAATACAGAGATTTTTTCGCGCAAAGCGTGTCTTTGATACAGTCTAAAAATGAAGCCCTGAAAAAATTGCAGTGTAAAACAATCATTAAGTGCTTTTAAAAAGTGAAAATCATTGAGAGAACATTCCAGCTTTTCTCCATAGACTGCTGTGTTGCAGAATTTCCTATCGCCCGATATAGAATTAATGTGCCAATTTGTATCTTGCACATATTGTACTAGTGACAGCATAACTGTCCAAGTTTTGTGTTCTAGGGTGTGTTCAAACACTGTCAGATATGTCAGATAGCAAAGTTCGACAATTTTTTTAAACGGGTCTTCTACAGTGTTATATAGTGTCTTTAATGTTAAGATATGTAGATCATGTGCAATTCAGCTATTTAGCTGCTAAATATGACAATACCATCCTGATTGCATGAATGAATGAATAAATGAATGAATGAATGAATGAATGAATAAATGAATGAATGAATGAATGAATGGATGGATGGATGAATGAATGAATGAATGAATGAATGAGTTAATTAATGAATAAATTAGTAAATGAATGAATTAGTGAATTAGTTAATGTATTAGTGAATTAATTAATGAATGGATTAGTGAATTAATTGATAAATGAATGAATGAATGGGTTAATTGAAATGAACAATTTTCATTAAATAAACACTTACTTGGAGACTGACAAGCTTCTTGACATGGATTGGGTGGAGGCGGGCAGGAAAAACCGCACGTTTTGCATGTTCCTACACACAGAAAAATACGGGTTCAACTTTGCACCCTATAGGGTGCACAGCTTTATCGCTATATCTACGGGAATTAAATGAATACTGGGAAATACTGGGAAATACGGGCATACCTAGCCGTGGTGCTCGTTGAAGTTTACAGGTACACTAAGAAGCCATTAATGCAGTTCATTTGGGGGTCCTTCTTCACAAAACCATCTGAACTAATAAATTCTGAATGAAAAGACTCTGAAAACCTCTTAAAAATTTTGATAGTTTAATTCAAGTGTTAGTTTCACATACTGTCCAATACATAAAAGTAATTACAACTGTATCATTATTAAGGTGTTAACTTGTGGGGCTATGCCCTCATCGTGCTGAATATATAGGGTCAAAATCAACATCCGGTCAGTGGGGTGGTGCGATTATAAGTGTTCTGGAGTATGGAGCAATTCATATATTTGCAGACTGAAAATGACTGAAAAAAAAAATTAAAAGATTAAAGGCAGGTTCACCCTGATATCAAATTGGTTTAATAAAAGCAGACAATGAGAGAAACATATTGATAAAGTTTGGCGAAAATCCACCAAAGAATAGACAGACTTAATATAGGTTTCAATTTTTCAATTTGTGAACATCACAGCGAGCAGGGCTCCCCATATGATCATCGTAATCAAAATATACCATAAAAATTCCATATTCTATAATGATCACTTGATAATTGAATGGGTTTTTCATAACGCATGTTGAAATAAATGTTTCTAATAAATAATTGAATGCAGCAGGTAAAAATCATTTTCAAATTCTCTGAGAAACGGACTTTATGGAATTTATGTCACAATGACATATGGGAGCTGCTAGTATCGTGACGTCAGGTCACAAATTTAAATGAACTTTGCTCACAAACGACTCATTAACTCGTTGATTCTGATTGTGGATTTCGCGGGCAAACATTTTCTATCAATATGTTTCTCTCGATTGATATACATGACCATATTTAAATTAAAAATCAACTTTAGATAGTAACAGGTGAACCTTGGCCTTTAAAGCGCAGAGTGATTTAAAACATATCTCAAATTTCACTATTGCGAGTGGCTGATTTAAGCGTCGGGGAAAATTTGTCCCAACCAATATAATGATGTTTTCTCTCCAATTGTTCCCACACATCACTTCAAAAATTGGATGTTCTTGTTTGATTTATCTTGATGCTATTGAATTTCAGCTATAGCGTTTTATAGCTAATAGAACAAGCAGCAATCTACTACATGTTTTATTAAATTTTATGAATTCCTTCAGTAAGATTAAGATACGTTTATAGGTCTATTTCCCAGTATGTTCACCGGTATTCCCGTTTTAGTCAGCGTTTCAAAAATAGCAAGGCGGTATTGAAACCACCAGCGGGTAATTTATATCTCTCGCCTCTCTGGTGACTATACCAGGCCAACCCTGCACAAAATAATCATAACTTTTGCATTATAAAAGTGAGAAATTAAATACGTAATGTTATTATGTTATGAGAAAGAAAAATCTCAATAGCTGTGTTAAGTATGCACACACCAAGATAAACAGCGAGCAAATACCTTTTGCGAGATAAATAACGTAACCGCTTGAAATATTGTTTAGAGCACTAAAGTTGGTGAATCTAAGTGTGTATGGACTGCGGGCATGGTTGAAGTTCGGACATGAGAAATCCCAATCATAGGACTTTTTGCAAGCCGGATCTTTCGTATATTACAAATTCCTAGGTGATGAAGTGGATCTCAATATATATGTTTTAAATTAAATCTTTTTTACGTTTGTTCTCCAAAAAAGTATTAGAGAGCACGAATTTTCGTAGCAATAATTTGGATATATAATCTCTGATGTGCGGTTATAATGAAATTGTGAGCCACACGTACAACTGTAGTCACCAGCGTAATCCTCAGTACACAAACTACTGGGAGAGTTTTAAGACCCTCGTGTGCAAAAATAAATTACGTGGCCGAGATGTCACTGCCGCGCCGCGGTCATATCACTCGTTGCAAAACGAGGGAGTCTTTGACAACCTTGTAATCACAATTCTTTTGTGAATCCGCAATCTTTGGAAACTGAATAGGAAACTTTGGTGAAGGCATTTTTAGGGGCAGAGCATTTTATAAAATAAGCAGGAGTGCAAAGATGGCTTTTGTTAATTTCAGTCAAATGAAATACCCTTCAACCATTAGGCTACCATTCATAGCTGTGAAGACTGATCTAAAGAGAACGTAGTGTCCTGTGAAATGGCTACCATTTGGTAGATATTGGCGTTGATATATTCGCATCTTCCAGAATAGGGACTGATACACAGACACTTGTCTGAAAGCGCAAATAAAAATTGTAGAGCACCAAACTAATTTTTAAACACTACGATCACCAAGCGAGTATAGATCTTAAGTCAATTTGTAATTATTTCCAAATACCAATCCTGGAGCTACTGAACTTTGTTTCTGAGGGATCTGGTTGGTTTTCTGTGTTGTTTGTTTTGTTTGTTTGTTTGTTTTGCTATTGTTTCGTGTCCAATTCGCGCATAGTCTGAGTGAATTATGGAGATTGCAGCGCTACAATTGAGCATTGCGAGAGCAACGTCCGGGGGGGGGGCGGGGGGCACATCATGGCCACACGGGGGCTTTTGGTCGTGCGACCGTTGGGGCACCCGAGTCCAACAACCTCAGAAATGCACACCTAAAGTAGCTATGTCAAAAGGCTCGACGTACAAATCACACCTCCCGAACTCAAAATTACCACACCCTAAATGGCGTAACACATGTAAGAAAAGCTACCCCTACAGAGCGTGACTCCCAGGAAATCCACTTATTCATGATAACCACTGAGTGCATGAAACCAGGGACATCTACTAATTTGAATACTACAGGTGTGTATCAAAAAAAAAGTAGACGCATTGGCGAAAAATTTATGATGTTCTATAAAAATTTCATGATTTGAGACTTAGTGTTGACAATAAATAATCATGTTACCTTGACAAATGGTGGTTGATCTGAGCTATCTTGACGACTCCACATTGCGTGAGCATCTCTTAGTTTCTGGTGATGATGTAACGTCTGTGAAAGCTACTTTCACTCACATAATGAGTGAACACAACCCACTTTGTCGCAACCGGTCAAAAATGCATTTGACGCAACAGAGAATTGATGTCATTAAATAAGTCAATGTTAATTGCCCTCACAAGACGCGGTGCTGCAAGAAGTTCTGCAATCTGACGCTGCCCAGGTATTGAGTTCTCAGCATGCTCAGAAGAAAAGCTAATACATTTCTGTCGACAAAGAAAGACAAAATGCGAAAGCAATGATTCCAGATACACCGATCCTACAGAAAAAGAACAAAATGTCATTTTATTGCGGCAATCTCAAAGTTCCACTCTTGCAAAACATATGACATTTTCTACCTTTTTAATATTAGGGTGTTTATATTTGCAAATCATTGCCTTCTATTTATCTTCTCTCGATGTCACGAGGAAATATGTATATATTAGCTTTCTTAATTCTCTGCAGACCATCTGAGATTCAATCGCCTTGTGCACAATCATGTGATAGATCTATCTGCAGCATCGGTCTGCAAGCATAACACATCAAAAGGCGATATACTGTGCCGCCACACATGCATTTTTTAGCCCAGTGGGCGCGTCTTACAAGTAGAAGATGAAGCTGCTGCACTACTTCACCGCAATCATAGAATCATCTGCGCTTGCGTAGAAATAGCTTGATCTCAAAATACTCAAGAGCAGTGTCATCAGAAGTAGTTCTTGAGGTCCAATGGTTAACATATCAATATAGAAAAAACTAGTAACTGTCACTAAAATCATGAGAGTTTTTTTAATAGAGGTATTATTTCGAAAGTTGATGTGCACTCGTCTTTAGCAAGCATAACACAATGTTAAATCAAAGGGCGTAAACAGTAATAAAACAACTAATTTGGATATCCCTAACGCTAATGTGCCTCACCTGTCTCATCTAGAAAAACATATGATAGAATCATGCCTAAACCGAAAGGTGTCACTTAAATATAATTCATGAGAATATAGTTAGTTACTGTATTGAACCAAACTGTCCAAGTTATGGAGATAGATGTGTGTATTAATAATAGATCTGACTCAAGTTTGCACCCCTAAATGGCGTAACAATCTACAGTAGCTGTTCAAAATTAGATAAGACAAAGCCCTAAATGGAACAGTTGAACATGTGAGAAAATGCTACCTAGTGGCGAAGTTGCCCGGTGGAATGGTGCGGTTGACATGAAATGGATACTCTATCACCCGCCTTTTTGCTAGAAGACGTCGCACGTACGCCACAGAGAGGCTGGTCAGATCGGTAGCCCACTTTATTCGAACGGCTTTTTACTAGAGGACGCGGTGTTACTTAGTAGGCCAATGGTCGGAGTAGAGGAGCCTCTCTACGGATGATATTCAAAGTGAAGGTGGAAGTGCGGAAGTAGCAAATCTGTAATAATCTTCCACTTTCTACAGATAACCGCGATCTAACCTTTTCTAAATACGAGCTATGCCATAAAGAGACCGCATTATCAAGTCATGTTTACTGAGTTAAGACGTACAGAATAAGGAACGAGTTAGGAGCACACTAAAATTAAATCTGTGTGCGAGTATTAAACAACACCTACACGAGACTTTCCACTTACGCTGGCGGTGCCGACTCAAACCAAATCTCCCTCCTAAAAGATTGAGCGAGTGTTTGACCAACACAGGGATATTATAACATAAAATTGCCTGTTTACTTAGGGGCCCCAACATTGCATGTTACGACCTTAGGACCTAAGCGCACACAGAGGTTCGGGGCGGATTGAGATTGGACAGCTCGAAACAGCGGTACTACTTTACTAAGATGGCATACATCTTCTTATGTAAACATCTACTTTGATGTGCTTATATAGACCGAGGTGTCTATTCACGCGAGCTTGGGAATGACACCCATTTACCGTGATCGTCTATAACGTGTATTATATAATCGCCTTGCATGGTCGTCAGAAGACGAAGAATCTTCGCAGTCCAACGCTACTGTACTTCAGCTTTTACTCACGGAAATCTAGGGTTGTCCATCACGCCCTTCCGTATAGATATGAAGGAACAAAACGATGATAGATTACTTCTAGCGATACATGGAGTGGCATCAAACTCAGCAGAGCGATGCAAATCTCCTTTGGTATTCGTCAATGTACAGAAATTTTTATTCGCCAATTTTTGCGTGCATTTCTTATAATCGGTATATGTCTAATCTTTCTCGTCACATGGTTGCTAGTTACATGTCTCTTGCCGTCCGAAACTTCTGAGAGAAACAGCCTACAAACCGGTCTTCATCTTTAATATGGCTACTAGGCTGACTTTGTTTCTGGCACTTTCTTCGTTGATTCATTTTTCTTCTTGCCTAAAAAGTGCTTGTAATAAACTGATGAAATTTTAAGTATTATAAGTGGTTTTCCCTCAATGTTTTCACTGAGGGGATTATGTTGCTGAAGGAAATTTCGCTTCGTGATAGCAAATTGCTTTGAAATTAGAATCATAAAAAACCAAAAGACATAACGTCATCAAATAATTGCTGGCGTTGGGAGGGCCTAACAGAACGGTGGAACTCAAGGTTTAGTGATAACTAGAAAGTTTACCCGCATATGAGGATGTGTTGGCGCATTTCATTTATTTCCGTACAGCCTCTCTCCAGATGGTGTCAAGAAGCATTTAAGTCTAACAAAAGTTCCCGTGACCCTGTCAATAGGTGGCAAGATTGCTGTTGAGGGAGACCGAATTACTAACAGAGCTATTATCCCCATAACTGCGTATGAGAGAATCATCGCATAGGCTCTGTCAAGATTTGCTGGGTGTCCAAGTCTTTGTCCGTCCTGCTTCTTGTACAGTGTTTGCGTTCGATCGAAGGAGGAGGGGCGAACGGAGAGAAGTCGGTCCACCCTATGAAATATTAGGTTGAATAACATTGATTTCACTCCCTCCCCAATAATTTGCGACCAAATTGAACCAATTCATAAAGCTTAATGGAATGATACATGTACCAAAACAGTGCCAAGGACACTATAACACCAACCCTTAAAGGCCACAGGCTAACATTGCACCCAATCGCAGTTTACTAAAAAAGAACTGTGCAGCTATCAGAAAATCCTTTATGCCCTAAAATTTACTCGGAATTCACCTGGGCCATTATTACCCATAGACTTATTTGTGTGGGCAGCGATCTAAGCTATGTTTGTCCTCCAGCGCGAGTTTGCTTGAAAAGAAAATTGTTATTCATGCATATTCGCTATGTGTCAGCAATTAACTTCGCGAAATTTTGTCATCCTAGGGTGTTTGTTTGTCCGGTAGGTCACGACGAGTTTGACATTTTTTAAGTTTATATTAAGCTCCACAAATGTTAGCCTGTGCTTTCAACTTAAGCTTAAGAAATTTACTGCTAAATATACGCCATTTTTTTTCTGCCGCAAAATGTTATATCGCAATCCGGCGCGCGAAATTTTTTGCATTTCCACTACTTTTGCCCATCCCCCCCCCCCCATCCGGAAAAAGGGTCACGCCCTTGTTCGTGTACGACAAGTAAAGTATGCGTTATTCTACTAAGCGAATGGCGTCCTCATGGTCTTATGTCTCTTTCGTATATAAGGCTAGCTTACAAAACTCCGTATTAAGACTAACTTACAGAGGCGTACGATAACTGTAGAGGGCAGGCCAATCGCACCGTAATATGGGGGGGGCAAAACAACATCACGGGTTTGGACCACCCAATAGAATTCTGGACCAATTTGACCAAAAATCATTATATGCATGCGAAAAGTTTACATTTCAAATTGGTTCTAAATCACAGGCATATTCTAGTTTATACATAAAAATGCTCGTAATTTTTTCACGGCGTGCTTTGGCAGCGCAAAAATTATGTATTTCAGCAATCTTGGTGCGCGTAAGCGAGGCCGAATTATTTGGCTAATAGTCCGTCGTGATGTTTTGGTTGTGTTTTCCGTTAAGTTGGGCATAAGGAAATTTCTATTGCTTCTTCTGCTGTTGGCTCTTCATAGTAGTCTTGCTTGCAACGATTATCATTGCAATAACAACCAAACATCGTTAGCAAAAGGAGATTAGTTGTTATCTAATTGTAAAAAAAAAAGTCAATAAGATCACAGTTGAATTTAAATTTACACCTAAGCACTTGATCAATGTGGGCACTGTTAAACACGGCCTTGACATACAGTTGAGATGACATCATTTGTCTGACATACTACATTGGATAATCAGTCTAGTACTATTACCATTCCGCAACGTACAATAAACTAAATATTAACTACAAGTTAAATTTACTTTGTTAGAAAAAACGGCTTAAATAACTGTGATAAAGTGCTTATGCTAAATTTTACTGCCTTCCTTGCAATGCAAGCCATGAGACTTCATTTTACAATAACAGTTAAAAGCTATTGAACTCAACTATGTTGATATTCGCAGTGATTATTTGTTAATATGAAAAACATGTAATTACTTGATTATTTATCATGCTATGCCGTTAACATTGGAAATTTGGCTAGGATTTGTTCATATCCTTCCAGTTCTTATCCAAGTACACCAAATCCTTCAAATATTTAGTCTGCCTTTAGAGAAATGTTATCTATATATTTATTAGCGCATTTATCAGTCCAGAAAAATAAATATAACATCTAATCTTACAATAGTAGGAATTTGTTGCACATCTAAACAGTACCCGGTGGCGTCGCTATCAATATTCCATTTGCTGGCTGAAATTGTCGAATTAGGAAATATTGATTTACAATTGCCGAACTATATTCCCGAAAAACTGCCTTTTCATTGGTGTTTTAATGCAAATATTTATTTATGCATAAATCAATTCTTCTATTTATACAAACACGCTGTTACCCATTGTAGAGTATCAAATTAACTTATGGCTTTTGTAACTATCGACATGATCTGCCACTTTCTTAAAATCTATTGCTATCGTTAGCCCCTGTTAACTACACTCCTATTAATTCAGTTTGTACATGTCTATATAATTGTTCATTATCGTATCAAGCTCGCAACATAATTTTAGTTAATATTATCGTACACCATGCGGCTTATTAGCCCTGCGGTACTCGATTTTACTCGCTTTTTTGCTGTAAAGTCTGTCATCGACTTTGGATACCGCGCTAGCCTAATAATATTAAGGATCGCGCCGCCGTGAATCCATATATTCGTACGTTTGATCTTACCGTTTTTACTGCTCTTTGCCC
>JZLH01S0606468.1:47947-59053 GCA_001188425.1 Eucidaris tribuloides | reverse complement strand
AGTGGGTGCCATAGAGAGTTTGCGAGACCTCAGGTGAGCGTCGTCGCCCCCCCCCCCTTCCCCCGGGGCTCTTGTTGTTTACAGATGCAGATCCAAAATGCAATCTTTGAATGACATTATTTGGTGTGATTGTCTTGCTTGGTTTGCATTCACTCACTCACTCTTTGAATAATTTTGTTTTGTTTCTCTTCTCAGGTTCAATTAGAAAACATCCGACAGACAGATAACGAAGTCAGGTGGCAACATGAGGATGATGCGGATAAGTGCAATCATTGTAAGGTTCCATTTGGAACAAGTAAAAAGAAGAAGGTGAGTATCTGCCTGCAGGATTTGGAAGTGGAGATTTTTCTGTCAGTCAGTCTGAAGTAATCCACTGCTAAAGTAACTTTGCATTGTCTCTTATACCCCTTTCACACCGAGTTAACATCGCAAGAGTTTCTCCGTGACGTCTCTGTGAACTTTTGGTCTGAAAGGGCGTCACGGGTAAGTAGCGGAGAAGTCACGGTGAAGATTTGACAAAAAAGTTACCCTCGACAATTGGAAGGTAACTTTTGAAAGTTTTCCCTGACTTCACCGTGAAACTGCTGGTGTGAAACGCCGTCTCGCAAGACGTCACGGTGAATTCACCGTGAGGTCGGTCTGAAAGGGGTATAAGTAATATTTCTTTTAACTTTAACTGAACCAGGCTATATTGTGACATCATAATACTGGGGGGGGGGGAATTATTTGTGGTAAATTTGCATAAGCCATCAATATTAGTGTTTGGAGAAGAATGTCGTATTTGACGTAATGCTTTCATAAAGTATACATGTACTTTCCATACAATGGATGAAGAAAATTAATATATGAAAAATACTATATATCATTAATGATGTTTTAACAGCAGAATTGCTTACATAGCCTGACTTTGTTTATCTGGCCAACAGTTATTCAGAAACATCAATTTACTGGCTGCATTTGCCGTATATCATTCTCTCCTTTTCATTCATTTCTGCTTGAAACTCGTTAACGCAGTTGTAAATGTATATCATATTTTATTTTCATATAAACTATAGTTATAGAATATGACTGTTAGTTACAAATGCATTTTAACATTGGGTAAAACATTATCATGTCCATAAACCCTGATAAGTTCACTTGAATGAAGAAATAATTGGTACACATTTGTAACATACGACTTTGTGAAAACTGACAGTCATTATTTTTTTCTGTCTGTAGAATCACTGTATGCATTGTGGCAAGGTGTGCTGCCCCGACTGCCTGACAAAGTCAGTGGAGAGTGGGCCAAGGCGACGAAAGATGCCGGTATGCGACGTGTGTCACACGCTACTCGTACAGGAGTCGGCGCCCTACTTCAGCAAGCAAGCACCAGACAACACATAGCACCAACTAGATCTAGTCATAACTAGTGTTTAAAATATGGCTAAACACCGCACGACATGACTGAGCACGATGAGACGGTCCTGGCACGAGTTGTTGTTGGCTGATGTTCACGTGGATTACATACCCAACCACCAGGACAGTCATGTTTCTGTTATGTTTATGCCTTGTTTACAACAAATGCAAGCTCTGTAATCTCCTGACGGTTGGTGAAAGGCTAACAGACGATGTGGTAGTAACTATACTCGTGCCTCATACGTCCTGAATGAGTCAATCTTTGTTAAAATCTTCTTGTTAGTCAGAATCATGACACATCACAGAATGTCCGACATTTGCCCCGGCGACAATTGCTCCGACAATTATTTCATGCACTTACCCCGACCTCAACCCTAACCCTAAACCCTAACCCTAACCCAAACACTAACCCTAACCCTATTCTGAACTGGAAACCCAATGTCAACCCTAACCCTAACTCCTTGTCCTCCGAGATTTTGTCACCGGAGCAACTGCCGCCGAAGCAAATGTCGGATCACCACATCACAAGATAAGACAATTCTCCCTGGTCGCTGACTGTTGTGTCGTGCAGTGGACATGCATAGCCGCCTTCAAGTACAGTATAATGCCATTATGACAACATTCAGGTCAATATACGTCTGTGTATATTATGTTGCAGAAATGCGTTATGTTCGTTGACAATGGTTGTGGCAATACCAGCTTTAATGGAATAGAGGTTGTAGAAATGAGAAGTTGACGTTCACCATGTTCCATGGTGCAACGTCTGGCCTAATTAGTGTAAAGAGAGTAGCCTAAAGAATGTGTCAACATTTACCGTAATGTAACAATGATAACATTGTATCAATGTCCTAAGTTATTATTAGTTTTTATTTCTTAGAACATACATTAAGCAAAAAAAGTTAAATTCAAAAAGATACAGATATTGTAATCTGTTGACAGCGTTTACTGAGCATGACCTATTTTGTGCCATTGAAATATTGGGCTGGTATACATCCATCAACACATGATATGTGACATTACTATTAGTGTTATCAGTTGCTTGCAGTTATGAGACAACAGTTACCTGTTCATATTTGTTGACCTTACTTTTGCAATACAATTGAATTCCTTCTATAAAACAAATGTATGTCTACACCGTCACACAGTTGTTGCAAAGTTCCATTTAACCTGTTGGAGACTAAGTACGAGATATCTCGTGCTGGGCTCAATAGAAAATGTGTGTTTATATCAAAATTAGATCGTCTCCAACGGGATAAGATGAGCCTTGTATGTTGATCATTGAGTGATACATTGATTTATGTCATTGAGTGGATACAAAATTACTAACTTGAAGGACATGCTAATCCCGTAATGCCTTGTAACTAGCTTCCATCAAGTGGGATCTGTGATAAGTACTGTCAGTGTGAACAAATAACCCTCAGGGAGTTTTAGATTTCATCCCCGATGCAGAATCTTCTGATGTCACCTTATTGCGCATGCGCGAGATAGCTCAACTCAGTCGATCCTGTGTTGTCTTTCATTTTACAACCATTCTCAGCCAATTTTATGTCCGCACCAAATGGGCAACGCAAGTTGATTCTGTACTGCGATTGCGTAGAACTGGGGATGTTCAATTGCGCATCCCTGACAAATGCTAACGCATATTGCGTAGCCACATTTACGAGCACGTGCACACATTTGAACGTCCTGGTAGAACTTTGTATCGGTCGCGTCGCGACAAGAAGTCTAGAGCAAGACAGTTCACGACGCAGAGAAAGGAGGAGAACACAGTGTGAGGAGAAAAGATTCTGCGTCATGTGCTATGTCACGAAATCTAAAACTCCCTATTAATTCTTAGTGTGACAACTGTGAGTGGGAACACTATACAATATTTGAACCTGTCTCTCCTTGAGATGCACTGTTATGAGTTCTTTAACATGTTGAAATGTTTCACTCTCCGCACATATTGGCAGTTTTGCATCCTATCTGAGGTTATTGGGAAGGAGTACCTTGCCCAAAGAATTAATTGCCATGACTTTGACTGGAAATAGGCATCTCGAAAAAAGAGTAAGTAATCATAATGCTTCTTGTAGTGGAAGTTGGTAAGATCAAATCAATTGGTTATCAATTCTCACGTACTAAAATCAGTCTTGAATTTTTGTAATTTCAATTGCTTGTGCACAGGTTTGTTGGTATATTAACAGTCTTTTTAAAATCAAAATCAAATCGCAAAATTTCCTTTATGGACACAGATGCCAAGCTGTGGGTTAGTGAAGCGACTTTTTTCCGGTATGAAAGTGATTTATGCCTTTTGATAGCAGTGTATTTGCAATCGTAGTTTAACTTGTATTTGTTTGCTTGATCTTTGACGTGAAAGTCGGGTCTTAAGAAGGTGACAACTGCATGAAGCAAATTGTAATATTCTGTAGTTATTTTGTACTTTGTATGTCAGACTTGCTTGCCATATTCGTTGTAACATTATTCTACCTGGGGTTTGAATTCAATTAGAAATCAGTAATCTCAAGAATTGTTAGAGAATATAGCAATTCCTTTCATGCTAAGTAGACTAGACCCTTTAAGAATATATCCTCATAGTAGCAGTGAGTACCTTCTGTAGCCATGTCTGGTAAATGCCTGGAAAAATGTGAAAATGGTATGGTAAAGTCTATGCCTCCTAGGTTTGGTTTCATACATAGCAAAAGTGCAGAGAGGACTTGATTCTTAGAAGAAGGGAGGTAAGAGAGAAAAGTCAGTATAATGATTGAGAGGATACAATTTGGTAAGTGAAAAACACTAGTTATATATTTCTGTAAACCATTTTTAGGGCAAGCAAAGATTCTTAACGGCCTGTTGATGTTATACGAGATTAATTAAACAACTTGTAGGATTGTAAGGATACCACCTCATACAACTCATTGATATAAATGTCTTTGAAATGCACAATCTGTCAATCATTGTGGAGTTCATTTTTGTTTGGGATAGAAGGCAAATAGTAATTTGGCCAATTCTGCTTTAATCTATTGCCCTAAGAAAACTCATTACATTACTCTTATATGTAGAGCAGGAAAAACTGCTGAAAAATAGTAAGATTGAATGTGTTCTTGATTTAAATTATTCACTGTACCATTACAACATGAGCAAACAGCCTTTTGGCAGTTAGACTGTACAAATGTTCATCATTGCTCTTTCTAAAGTTATCTCAAACTTTGTTAGACACTGTTTTTATTTTATTTTTCTCCTGCTTGATCAGATCTAATCAGAAAACCATACCGCCACTAATCATTGATGCTCACTTAAAGAAGAATGGTTGGATTTACTAATTTTTTCTCATCAAACCAACACAAACTATGCAGCTGCTACTATCATAAAGGATCACAATACTGGTTTGACTAGAATAAAATGAAATGTAACTTACAAGTATGTTACAATTTGGTGACAATTAAAGGCAACCAATGGTAACATTCAGGCTAGTATGGATGAAACTTCTGTTGTGCTGCATGTCTTGCTGGAATCTGCTTCCAAACAGGTGTCATTTTTTTATTCACTTAAATGAAGAATGTACACTTTCCCAGAACACTTTCAGTTGTAGTTTGACCAAAGTTCTGTCAGAGTGTAAATTAAACCATCTATTTATATATTTTGTCTTGAATATATTACATGTTTATTATGATTTTCTGACAGAAGCTAATGGGAATTAAATGCCAAGGCATAAAATAGTTATGTCACTTGATTCCTGTTTCTGGTGCTCAAATTCTTTCAGATTTTGACTAAGTAAATATATGTGATTTTTATTGTATTCAGTAGCTAGCTGTGATTTGAAAAACAACATTAAGTTAAATATGATGATATATTTGTGTTATTATGTACATAATGTATATACATGTATATCTTAACATTTGAAAACTATAATTATAAAGATTTGTGATTAATGTTCATGTATTATTGTAATATTCAATTTGACGGTCTTCTAGATTCTTCAATTCGACATGCACATCATGTACTTAGCAGATCCAGCTAATTCTGGTGATAGTGGTCTGACAAATTGGGATATTTTATCCTATTTTCCTGGTCAGGATATCAAGAGAAAAGTGAAAAAAGGGGTAGTTTTTGTCAAGATACTCTGAAGTGGGTGATGATGGAGGTCCTTACTATTTACTTCATACTTTGGTATTTTTGTGCTCTTTATGTGATGCCGTTTTGATCATTATGTGACCTTCAGTGTACCTTTTTTAAAACACATATAAATAATTATTTATGCAGAAATGTTTTTTTGCCGTCTTTCTTACCCAGCATATTGTCAAGATACCGTAGAAAGAGTTCCTTTGGTTGGATGATTTTTTTTTTAGAGTTTCTATGCTGTTTTTAAACAAATAATAATTAGTGAAATTAAAAATGCAATGGCCAAAATAGAAGTGGGTGGGGTTGAGAAACTGCTCTAGGACCTTTTAATTGACCTTAAATTTATTTATATAATATACAGATATGTGTGGATAAATACACGGGTATATATATATATGATTGAAAACTCAGAAGTCCTGATAAAAGTTTTCATTAACTCTTATCATGCCAGAGGATTTAAAGCTCTATGGACTTTATGTGTATCATTTGGTGCAGATCTGCGACTTCGGCACGTTAAGAGGTAAAATGGTACCAACACCTTCAAAATCAAATCTACATACCATTGTGAAACACACAAGAATTTTGATTAAGCTGAGTAAGTCTTGTTAACTTGTGAAGTCGTATCTTAATTGAAAAATGAGATACTATTTTTTGTGATTTTCTGCCACTGGGGCTCAGTCCATGGTCATTCTACTCCGTAAGTGCAGATTTTTCTATCAGCACAGTTGTTGAATGTGGATACATTTTCACAGGAAATATTGTGAATTTCAGTGAATCAATGATACAGCTAGCTTTGGGTCAGCCACACTTACATTCTTAACCCATCAAGGACAAGTACAATATATCTGTTGCTGGGCTCTATGGAAGATGCTTGTACCAAAATCATATGGTCTCCAACGGGTTAAGTACAATCATGTACTGTTTGGGTACTTCAGTAACTGATCCAGTGATTGCGGGTGATCAGAGTCTAATTTGTAATCATAAATGGCTTCAATCACATTTTTTGTGGTCGTTCTGCACAAATGGAGAAAATACTAGCAATATTTCCTGTAATGTTTTAGTACTGTGTGCTTATACATTCTCACAAGTTATCCCCAAGTGTTAGTTTCCTTTTCCTAGTTTAAAACTGACAATATTGCTGAAAGATGGGACTTCATATCCTGTTTGTCAATGTATTGATGGAGTGTCATGTTTATGTACAAACCACGTACAGGCAGAGCCTTCAAAAAGTCCTGACCTTGATCATTTTGAAGGCTCCAAGCATCTGCCATAGAGATTCATGAGATTTAAAGAAATACCCCCAAAATAACATTAAAATAGCACCATCTTTTGGCAATGTTTCAATTTTGCCTACAGTTAATTCTGCATAAAAGTCAAATCTTAGGGGAATGTGAAAAAGCTTCAACTCAGACTAAGTAGAATTAAAAGGGTAAAGAGGATTTCTAATGACACAGCCTTGGGCAGCAGTATTTGAATTCTACAATTATGACTTGGGCAATGCTAACTGTATTTGAAATTCTCAATGTATACCACACCATCAGAAGTAGGTGCCATAGTTGATTGAGTCAAGATGCATTTTGGATGCTTCAAGGCACGTCAAGCCTGCATAATGACTGTATGGTCCTATATTGTTCATTGACACAATGCAATGTGTATTTTTTTTCAAATAGATGATATGAATTATACAGTAAAATGTTAAAGAATACACTGAATATGCAGTTTAGGCCTATAGATTTTTCTGAAATGTGCATTTTAAATGCACAGAGTGTCCAAAGTATAAGAATAAAAAATACTATGTATACATACAAACATGTGGACAAGACAACAAAGACATATCGTCACAGGTCAATGCAAAATGCCTTAGACGCCCTTTATTCAGAAACCGTCGAGGCATAAGGCCCGTAAATGGACGTGTGCGTCATGTGCGGAAAGGCCCTACACGCGGTCAGTGCAGAAGTCCCTTACAGCAACATGTAGCCGCGGAATTACTAACGGCATACTGCAGTGTCAAATGCGCCGTGTTAGGCCTTTCCGCCACTGACCGCGCGAGTTCTCATACGGGCATCGGCACTGACGGATTTATGAATAAAGGGCCGTCTAAGCTTCTTGCGCTGACGCGACGATATATGCCCCGAAAATGAATTACCAGGTAATGTTTTCACAGTTACTGAGAAGAGTCTATTTTTAGTTGGTTAAATTTGATAGTTATGTGAAATGACTCTGCAATCACTTTTTGTTTCAAATCCTAAAGCATCAGCTCCTTTGTATAACTTGTGACATTAATATGATAGTTCAATCAGATGTAACACTGGAGTATCCTGTTCTTCATGTGTGGAGCGTCAGCACTTCCCAAGTGTCCGCTGTTTGAAAATGTCTTAGTGTACTGGTTGACGTGACGAGAACTGTAGGATTTTTTCGGGGTGCCAGGTGAGGTGAAATAAAGTAAGATTTGAAATTCAATTGGGTTAGGGTATTCGAAAAGCATAAACAGAGAAGGAGATAGGAACAGGCGGGGTGAGAAGTTGCTTTGGATGTCTAGACTAACAGTGGCATGGCAGACATCTTGTGAGGGGAATCCCATCACTGCCAGTTTATTGGGTGTGAGCTGTATCTTCAAGGTATGTTTCCGAACACACAAATTCCTATACATCTGTGTGCTGAGTGTGTTAATCTGGAAATAAAATATACCTCATTAATCTGATTGCTAGTTATTTGTCTATTGAATAATAGAACCCATGGAAAAACAATCCTTCGGGGATAACTAACCTGTAACACCAATGTTCTTATAAAGCAAAACAATTTGTAGAGAGAAAAGAAAACTTGTTAGGTCCCATAGCAGTGTTTAACATTTTTCTTTCGCGGGGCTAGAGGGCTCAGGCTTAGGCCCCCATAACTGTCTTGAAGCCACTTTCCAAATGGATTGAGCAAAGAAGAGATAAGGGAGAGAATGGTGGACAACACTGAGGACTGTGGTATTGCTAGTGGAGAAAGACGGAGAGAGACCATTGCTAGAATAGTTTTATCTGTTGCTATGATAGTTGAGACGGTTGAAGTTAGCTTCAATAATGTTTTGAACAAAGTAAATGACATCGAACAAATGTTTACAGTAAATGATTACATTTGACGTTTGATTAACATTTAAATAATAACGTTAGTCTCAAACTGATACCATGTGCAATGATTATGCTGCAGTCGGTAATTTAGACATAATTACTGAAGACACAATATAGTATATATTTGTGATGTAATTCTTTATTAAACTGCACTTATGCGTTGTTATATAAATCTTGTACTACTTATCTGAATGCTATTAATGATACAGTAACTCGTGAATTTATTGCTGTATTTGTCAACTATTCTTTTTTTCGTGGTCAAATAATATAAACATTAAAAATACATATGTGTATTTGTTATTGTTATTTTTGTGTTCAATACTAATTTCATATGGTTAGGATTGGGTAAAGCAATTAGTGATAGTCTAAAACTATTGTGGAGCTTCAATGTAAAAAATGTAATACTTTGTATCTAAGCTAGGATAGTTTAGTGTTCAACTGGCACAAATAAACACGCTAGAATACAAAGTTTGAAGTTACACTGCCATGGCAAGTATATACATGGTGAATAAACAATAAAACTCGGTCAAGTTTTATTAACCTAGTGTACACACAGTAGTCTATGCGAGGGAAATGTGCAATGGTGAAATGGCTCAACTTACGATTTTCACTTTTTCTAAAGACACTAAATAATCATTTTGAAATACAATTTTTAGGGCTCATTTTTAGACATCATCAAAGACCACTGTAGCATCGGGAATCATGCGCTTCAGATTTTATGTAACTGTGTAAATGTTAGCCAAAGTACCTTTAAAAGAAATGAAAGTTCTACCTGTAAATTAACAGACCAGAGTATAGGTTTGGATCAATTTGACAACATTTTTCAGACAGCTTCAAAAAGTATGGAGAATGTCATGCCAGATCACAAGACAATGAACATCAAAACTACAAAAATATGTATTTTAGTGATCGGCGTGCAAGGACATTACTAATTACCTGCTGACAAAATGTTGGTGGTTCCCTGACATTGTTATAAATCCTTGAAAATTGAAACATTTCCAGAGCTTGCAATTTATGTCGGCATAACAGCTCATACAAGCCTGATATTAAAAGCATAAAAATTATTGAGAAAAAAAATATTTTTGTATTATATAATCAAATATATTTCTCTGCCATATTATATATTTCAGACTACAAATTGCTGTGACATTTTTAGGGATTTTTTTTACTCTTCATGCAAACTCTCGGTTTATGTTATAACTAAAAGAACAAAAAGTAATTCCCCTTTTTTCCAAAAGATAACGTTTAAATGAAATGTTTTTGAGCAATAATATTTGGCCATGATGTTTCTGCACTATTGAACTTAAGCTTCTTAGGAAAATTGTTGTATCCGCCAAGTCATGGCACGATTGAGCACATATTAAATGTAGAAATGTGACTTTTCAAATTCACAGAGTCCTTTTTCGGGTATTGGCCGATACATAATTTTAACATATTTTCTAGAGGTGAAGATTTAGTGTTATTTATGCTTCGATCAATCTTCGTTTGACCCCCTTAACACCTCCGGACACTACCACATTCTCGCGTCCAGTGGTCAATAAAAAATGTTCTACTTCCTGAACATTCTGAAATTGCTATCCATTAAGTTTGGAAAAATGAAATTGGTATTTTTCAAACAATTGGCACATGTTTTATGAACATAAGGAGATCCTGTAACATTCCTGGTTGAGCTGGCACACTTATTTTAAAAGCAAAAATACATTTGTTTGTCTGAAATTTTGTCTAGTAATTAAAATGCTCCGTGATTTGGAAAGTGACCAATTTGGATATTTAATGAATGCTCACTTATGCCTACCTGATCGACAAATCACATTTTCACACCCCAGCCCAATGTTCTGCCTCAAGAATTTATTCCATTAAAAAGTATAGGGTATTTGAATTTTTACTTTTTGTGTGTGTTTAGCAAAAAAAAAAGGGGCGGGGTAAAATAATTCCATATACACAATTTTGAAGGGCTTGAAGTCTTTGGTATATTAATAGGTATCCACTGGAAGCTAAAGGGATGCAATATATTGAGGTAAGGGGCTTGTGAATCTATATAGGATATGAAATTCCTTTCTTATTCAGCCCCCTGCCCCCAACATCAGTGACCCCTTTTTGTTTGTTGATTGCTGTCCATGGTACTGTGTGCCTCTTGCCTCTTATAGTTTTCATCTTGTGTTGTATGTGAGTGAATTTCGATGCACTATGTTTATTTGGCACTCTGTGTTGTTTGCTTGAATAAATATTCTGGAGGAGAATAGTGAGTCACCCCCCCCCAAAAAAATTATATATTATATATATATACAACAGGTGCAATCATCAATAAAAATGAAACAAAACGAACCTTGGTTGTTGATTACTAAGTGCTGTTGTTGTATACTGTAGCCTAATTTTTAGTCACAAGGCAATTACTACACGGTTATTCTTGATCACTGGACCCCCCTTCGCCTTCATAATCCCCCTCCCTCCCCGATCTTATATGATCTGCTCTTGCGGGAGTCCTCTCTAGTTTCATTGT